>JACXGI010009109.1:0-22069 GCA_016801175.1 Esox masquinongy
AGATGGCAACACTTTCTATTGCAGACCGGCTGAACTAGGCTTGCCTGGTTTCTTGTTTTTATCAGGGGTTATTACGAAATAGACTAGTTTTAATGTGTATTTCCACCATAGGCTAATGGGTCTTATTTGTATCTACATTTGGAAAGCACACAACATTTTGGGAGAGTTGCATATTGGGCAACTATCGAAATGCGTGCCAGATACCTTTGGATATCCACATTTTAAAGCATGACTTCTAATGTTAACATTTATTTGTCTTCAACGACAGTCAAATCTGACAAACTCATATTTGTTAAGCCTATCCGTTTCATTCGTCAGCTTCTCGCTTTTAATGTGATGAAATAATAGTACTTTGGAGCACTTTTGATCCTGCATATTGGAGAAAAAAACATTCATGTCGGCGCCTATTTTCGGGGAGAAGCGGTGGGGGTTGTATAGGACACCCAACAGATCGGTGCTTTCTGTGGCTTGTTTCATTACACACATTGATACTCAATTCATACATTTATGATTGATGCCAATGTGGCTTTTGGTTTGGCAAGAAACAACACACACAAAAGCGTGTTGGCATAGTGAAAAGTTGCGCAAAAAATGTGCACCATCTTTCTCTTCTCTCTTAAGTCCTTAATTCTGCAAGCGAAATAGCAATAAAACAATTAGTAAAGTCACTTTTAAATGGTCAATTCGTAAGCATGAATAAGAATGAGAAATATATACTTTCAAAATTGCTTTTTTATCACCTGCCTGTTTACTAAGTAGTTTTGGAGTAGTATCGTTTTTCGTTCATATGAGTACACGTAACACCTAAATTGTTCCTACATAACTACCCATTCTTACCACGTACAGTGGATATAAAAAGTCTAAAAGTCTTTCTCAGTTGCACCTCAGAGCAAAAGCCATGGTCCGCAGAGAGCTTCCAATGCATCAGAGGGATCTCATTGTTGAAAGATATCAGTCAGGAGAAGGGTACAAAAGAATTTCCAAATCATTAGATATACCATGGAACACAGTGAAGACAGTCATCATCAAGTGGAGAAAATATGGCACAACAGAGACATTACCAAGAACTGGACGTCCCTCCAAAATTGATGAAAAGACGAGAAGAAAACTGGTCAGGGAGGCTTCCGAGAGGCCTACAGCAACATCAAAGGAACTGCAGGAATTTCTGGCAAGTACTGGCTGTGTGCTACATGTGACAAAAATCATACGGAAGCCTTTTCTTACAAAGAAAAACATCCAAGCCCGGCTGAAGTTTGCAAAAACAAACATCAAGTCCCCCAAAAGCACGTGGGAAAATGTGTTATGGTCTGATGAAACCAAGGTTGAAATTTTTGGCCATAATTCCAAAAGGTATGCATGGCGCAAAAACAACACTGCTCATCACCCAAAGAACACCATACCCACAGTGAAGCATGGTGGTGACAGCATCATGCTTTGCGGCTGTTTTTCTTCAGCTGGAACCAGGGCCTTAGTCAGGGTGGAGGGAATTATGAACAGTTACAAATACCAGGCAATTTTGGCACAAAACCTTCAGGCGTCCGTTAGAAAGCTGAAGATGAAGTGGAAGTTCACCTTTCAGCATGACAACAACCCAAAGCACACATCCAAATCCACAAAAGTATGGCTTCACCAGAAGAAGATTAATGTTTTGGAATGGCCCAGCCAGAGCTCAGACCTGAATCCAACTGAACATCTGTGGGGTGATCTGAAGAGGGCTGTGCACAGGAGATGTCCTCGTAATCTGACAGATTTGGAGCACTTTTGCAAAGAAGAATGGGCAAATATTGCCACGTCAAGATGTGCCATGCTAATAGACTCTTACCCAAAAACACTGAGTGCTGTAATACAATTAAAAGGTTCTTCAACAAAGTATTAGTTTAAGGGTGTGCACACTTATGCAACCAGGTTATTGTGAGTTTTTTTTCCCCCTTAAAGATTTCAGTTTGTTTTTCAATTGAATTGTTCAGGTCACATTAAAGATAGGTCACATTAAAGGTAGAAAAAGTTCTGACATGATTTATCTTTGTCTCATTCTTTTACATCACAAGAACCTGGCATTTTAACAGGGGTGTGTAGACTTTTTATATCCACTGTACTTACATTCTTGTTACTACGTAGATACATGGGAGCTACCCTGTAAGTAATGGGCTGTAATTTGAAGGGTTACCTTCATGTCTTGCATAGTAACGTGGACAATTGCATCAAAGCATGTTTTAAATTAATCTGAAACATATTTTCATATTAAATTGAATAGAACTGACTCCATATTGTTCACAAATTCAACAAGCATTTCACCAAATAGCAACATGTCTTATTTTTATGGTCCTGATAAAACAGTGTAGTTACGGGTGAGGGAGATTGGTTCGAATGGTTTACCACTTAGAAGGTTACCGGGGGACGGCTAGGGAAATGAGTGCAAGGGAACATAACCTTAGTATTAAATACAAATAAATATATAATCTGACTCCATATTGTTAGTAAATAAATGTTATCGTAAATGACCATATGTTGGCAGTCCTTAGTATAGGTTAGCTACTCCTTTTGTCACAAGCCTAACATTAAAATGACATGTGTTTCTGGGGTCCACCCAGACTGGTCAGAAACCCTGAACTCAGGGATACCCACAATGGCACGTGTCACTATGACCAACCTAGACCCAGAACTCAGGGATGCCCACAATGGTATGTGTCCCTGGGACCACCCAGACTGTTCAGAGACCCGGAACTCAAGGATGTCAAGTCTGGTCACTTTGCCTAACGTATGTGTGTGTGTGATTATTAGTAGCCTTACGAGCTCGAGTGTGAAGATGAACGAGGAGTGCCATAGTAATCTATATTCCAAAGTAATACAATTTATTCCTATCAAGTAATAAAGTTGCTATACAAAATATTGTTGCATACCAACACAATTCAATGTAATCCCAACTAGTCTAAAAGTCTACTAAGTATACCATAAGACACAGTATAGCATAAAGGTGTGCTAGGTGCTTCTGTTAACGATAGACTCCTAAATATGATTACAACACAACGTGTTGGGAGGTCTCTTTAACAATGTTAAACTCAAATAACTTTTTGGAGGCATGGCTATTCTAAACTCAGACATATCTAAAACACTTCCCAAAATAGTCTTTAGCATTACTTTACCTTGGCAAACACAACAAACTCAAAGGACAGGAACTGTCCCACTTAATCAATGCAAAATTATCGAAAGGACAAGGCGTTGCTGCCAGTTGACGTCAGACAGGCAACAAGGACAGTCATTTCTACAATGTTCTTGTGAAGTTTGATCCATAACCCGTACAGTACAATAAAGCACATCAGACTATTGTGCCCTTTATGGGGAACAGGAAAAATTCAAACACTACAGATAAATGTCTACAATATCATGCATTTAGTTACACTCCATTTTGCTCAGAGTTTCACACCTCTCCAGGTGAGCTCAGGAGGGTGAGGCTGATGGCCCACACCTGGTGTTCCAGATCTTTAGAGTAGCAAATGTTATGCAGGACCCCTGATTAACATCACCAAGAGTGTGTTGGAGACTTGGTGGGGCCAGACGCACCTTTTTGTCGAATACGCTTCCACTCTTCCTCAACAGTCATTTCTCATTACACTACAGTAGAAGAAAAGTACATGAGTCGTAAAAAGTAACATACCTTATTAAGGTTGTCAACTCCCCCTTTGTTCCTGTTGTAATCCAGGACAGCGCTTGGCTTCTTGTCATCCCTGTTACTCAGAGTTGACAACATTGTCATATTATGTTGTACCCCTGGAGAGCTGTGTCCCCTTAAAGTAACCAGACGCTCATCCACTGTGATGTCTGGACATGGGTTATAGATGAGTGGCAGCCACTCTACCACTTGTGCCAAACCTCTCTGATCGCTGCCAGCTTGTCTTGTTTGACAGTGGCCTGGTCTTGTATTACAGTTGTCGAAGCGAATCACCCGTGACTTCGAAATGTCTAGAGTGACATAGTGGCACAAAAAAAATATATATATTTTTTTTGTTGCCAGACTCGACTCTACAGTACATCCCATAAACTAGTGGTAGATTTGTTTCTGGATCTGTTCACAACCGGACAAAATCAAGAGACCCACGTTAGTTTGGACGTCTCTGGTCTACCTTCTTCCAGTTGTCTTTGTAAATGTGTCTCCCCTCCAAGTTGGTCATGTTTATCACTACTGTTTTGATTGAAGCAGGATTTTATGTCATCAACCTGTGATATGGCGTATCGAATTGGCCCTGTGGTCATCCTGATAACATTTTCAGAGGACAGCCGACCTCTCCTCTCAAGTGGGGATGAAGACCAGGATAAATTTCCATTCTTTGACCGGAATGTAACAACAACCTCAGCAGGGCCTCTTCACTTGATTTTTCCACATCGGTTGTCTCTTGGTCTGGATCATATTCTGTGTGGTCTTCAACTTCTGACACTTCTTCCTCTAATGCCTCTTCACTGTCAGTTTCCTGGCCTCTTTCCTCCTCACCAGTGGCACGACCAAATGACACTGGTGATTGTGCTACCACAGAATGAATTGTGAGCAAGGCCTGAAAGAAGATTTCTATACCTGAGCTGTGAGAAAAGTTCTATATATTATTGAACCAATGTTGTGGTTGTTTGTTAGAATGCCAACAGGTGTGGTTCCCGTGGAGGAACGATTCTACTGGGGAAAGGTTCCAGTTGGGGTTGCCATCGATGCCAAGATGGGGCGTAAGGTGCGTGTGCTCAAACTAGGTATGGCTAAACAAGGCTTCATTAGCGTTATTTTAGCAGCAGGATATTATGCTGGCAGCACTCAGATTTTCTTCATCACAATAAAAGCTATCATTGAAATTTATAAGTCCATATAGTTAACAATCTAGTCTGTAAAAAAGAACAGACAAGAACAACATTGGAACGGACCTTAAACATAAAATAACAGACTAGATTGACAGACTAGATTGTTAACTATATTGCCTTATATATTTCAATGATGGCTTTTATTTTGAAAAAGAAAATCTGAGTTAATATCCTGCTGCTAGAAGAACGGTAATGAAGCCTCGAATGGCCATCACTAGCTCAAACACACATGCATGTGGGAGTCTGGGAGAGGAAGTGACCATCTGATGAATGGGCATGTGCCTGAACTCAATTTATACTCAAATTTTAATCTCACCCATTAATTTCTAATGACCGGACTGTTAATAAGAATAACACCCAAAGTGAAAACTTTTCAATCAGTCCAATTCAACTGGAACACAACAGGAGGGTTAAAGTAATAATGCACTGTAATTTCTCTTTGCTTATCTGGGTACAGTACAGACATAATGATGTTTGCCCCAGGCCAACAAGCTTAACGTAAGTCTACTTAACTAATTTAGCCTTTTCTGTAAATATCTTGTTAAACCAATGTTCAATTTAAAATATTTCTAGAGCCTGTCATAAGTAGAGCAGCAAACTTAAGGTTAGGGTCTTATTTTGGTTTGTTGTTTTATACAACAGAAGTGTCTGTATATCCATACTGAGAAAAGTAGCTCATTTGATTCTATAAGGATGGGTAAATATTGTTCAAGTATTTATTGTTAATGAACCATTACTCTCAGATTTGTAAATGTTAGTAACATAGCCATTCACTCATTTATAAATGCCAAATTGCTAAATAAAGTGCAGCAAAACAGCAATCTAGCAAACTGCTTGGATGAATGCAGAATACTAGCACTGTGTTGTTTTGACTGTACATTAATGAGTCTCATCCTAAGACATTAGCTGAAGATTTGACCTTTCAAAACATTTGAATCTCCATCTGACGACATGAGGCATTCTAAAACACTCTGACACTCACCAAATGAATTTGAACTTGGCTAGCTAGGTACTGTACTTACTATTTAGAGAGCTGGCCATTGGGCTTGTCAGCCCTCGACAAGTCTTTTCCAGTTTATCAAGTCTCCAACACTACAAGACTTGTGAACGGGGCCAAAATCACATCTTAGAACATTGTCCCTGTTAGTGTCTGTGTCATGTTTTCCAACATTGGCATACTTTTCTATTGAAAGAAGGCATTCAGGTTCAGTTGGCATTTGATTGTGTGGGCCACTACTACACAACCAAGGGTTGAGGATTAATTGGTTCACCATTGCCCTCTTCCACAAGATGTTTATTGCTTTGGGAAGGTTACCTACTCTTTGTGTCTCTAGTTCAGTCAATTCCTTGTCAGCGTGTAAAAAGAAAGTTATTGCAAAAATAACAACATTCTAGTGGAGAATATAACTGACGTTCTCTGAGGTACAATGCGCCACCGAAGATAGTTTGAAGTGTATTTTGAGGATGTTTGCTAAAGAGGTTGCACAGTTTCAGTTCATGCATTTTCATAATGCTGATTAAGCTAACATTTGGAGATGGAGCAGAATTAAATTCTGGTTTATAATGGGAATTACCTCTGAGAAGTAGATTAGGCTTATAATGGGTATTACATGTTTCAACCAATGACCCCTTTAATACTAATTCAGTCATCAAATGTTTAGTATATGTACAGTGCTGCTTGAACATATGTGAACCCCTTGTGTAATTACAGATTTTTTTAGTGTTGAAATCATAATTTATTCAGAACCAATCATTTTTATCTGATATAACAGGTTAACATTTACATCTTAGTGATTTAGCTGGACACCCTTATTTGAGGAAATTATGGGAGTAGTGGAAAACTAAATTAAAAAGGAATTAGTGCAGATGCAAAAATGAGTGAACCCCAAAATGCATTGGTTAAATCAAGTAGGTAAGTAGAATCAGGTGGGTAAATAATAGAGTCCCAAATGAACCAATCAAAGCAAGGATCTTCAGGAAAGAGTTTGGGCTGGACTCTGGTAAATAGAGACAAGAAACCTAAGGGCTGTACTAGGAAGGGAGTTCAATCTACTCAGATTTAACTCAGGGTTATCAAGGAAAGTCAGGGTTAACAAACTGTGATTGCCTAAATTGCTGTTAAATGGTATGACGACGTTAAGATGTTTATTAGCTGACTCAGTGTTAACTTAATTGGAGTTTGTACGCGCAGGCTGAGTTTTTGCACAATGGCTCATGCTCTGTATTCTTCCCCTGAAAAATGCACATTTATAATATCAGGATATGAGGAGTTCAAGAAAGGTTAATGGCGAAATATAACACTGTGGCAGCCAACAAAACCAGGGATGCTTTTTGGTAGCGCCTTGCCGACAGAGAAAATTCGTAAGAGCAGTATTCTTGTCATGTGTTCTCTATTTTGTCTTACACACTATTCTTTTATTTGTAGTATGATTGAGATGTCAGGACAAGTAAAATAGTCTAAATATGTGAAAACAAATAAGTTAATTCAGTTATGGCCTACACATGGGCTACATCTCTGAAATTGACCCATTACATTGACACATTAATGCTGTGAAATTACTTCCAATTCACATAACCCCCTCATGTTCCCCCAGGGGCGCTCTAATGGGGATATGCGTACAGTAGGGGTGTCGCGATATTCCGGTATTGACGATAACCGTAATATTTAAAAAATTAAATATTGATATCATGTTAAAAATACACATGATAATATCATATTCACTAGGAAAAACTAAAGTTGTATTTTTCCTACAGCTCCTCACGTTTTTTCGATACCTTATTCATGTCACTTATAGACAAACAATGCATGTGCTTAAACAAAGAGACAAGACCTATGCACTGGCATTGAAATCAACTTGTTAGCCTAACTAGAACCCCCGGGAGGGATCCGCAAAACCTGCCGTTTTAGTAGCCTATTCACATAGAGAAAATTATGTATTTTTCCAAAAACTCTTCTTGGTTTATCCAAAGCTTATTCATGGACAAACGATGCATGTGATCAAACTACAAGTCTGGACCTATAGACTAGAGTTTGAATTAACGCCTTTTTGTAGCCTATTCACTATGCGAAAATGTGTATTTTTCCAAAAACCTCTCTCCGTGTTAGGCCTTGTGGATCTTTTGTTTAGCAGTTCATCTGTTTGCCTTTTCACTATCCATTAAGTGTAATTGTTCTTTTTGTACGCTTTTATTTTTTTATTTGTAGAGTTATGGTTACAGACACTCTACCTCCATACACTTGTATTTTGAGTGTAATTAATTTGCCAAAAAAGAGAGAAAAAAAACACATTAAATAAAGTTGAGGATGAATTTGACTGATAGCATTTTTTTACTTCAAATTTTCTATAGATACCGTGATAATATCGTTACCGTAAATTATTTTGGCCACGATAATTGTGTAGTGAAAATCTGATATCGTGACAGCCCTAGCATACAGTCAATTGCACCAATCACCCTCGGGATTCTTATGGAAAAAATTGTTATGTATATAGGCCTAGATCTATCCTATGCACATTAAATATAGACCAAGTATTTTTTGCGAATTACTTGTGATTGCATAAAAAGCATACTTGATCTTTAGTATGCTAAAATGGCCAGGGAACACAACAAATGCATCAAGCAGTTTAGTAAGAGCAAGTACCTCCTTGCAAACTGCACGGCATACAGTATTTTTGCACAGAGGTTCAGCATCGTCGATGAAATACATGAAATGTCCACTGGCAAAATATCGCAAAGCAAGGCACACTTGTCTGTTCAACAGTGAGGGCATTGGAGATCGGAGACGTCTGGCCCTAGAAGCCAGCAAAGATACAGAATTCCCTCAGATGAGAATCAATATCTTTTTTAGAGAACATCATCGGGGTAAACTAGAGGAGTTACACGATCTCTAAACACCCTCGCCCTGCAGAGTGAGCCCATCACAATCTGTGCACCAATGTCGATTGGGTCTTCCAAATGTGCTGGCCTTTTTGTGGGCGGAAGGTCGGTGCTTATGTTGGGTAACAGAGTTAACCATGAAGATAACCTGCTCGGGGTAGTTTAGAGATGCAGCATAAATTGCCATGACAGCATACCTCGGTTAAAACGTATTCACCTTTCATAAAACGGGTGATTCAGGAAGTTACACCCGACGTCACTAAGTTACTCCTGAAGTTACCTCGATAAGCCAGTTACCTCACTTCGTAGTACACCCCTCTGGTTTGTTTTGTGTTGCCCATGCAGGTGAATGCAAAACAGACCGTGTCGAGAGAAACAGAGATCTTAGAGGACATCAGTAAGAGGGTATTGAGAGTACATCAGTCTGGGGGAGGCTATACAACATCTAAAAAAAACTGGTGTCATCAATCCGCTATGAGGGAAATCATTTAAAAATGGAGTGCATTTAACATGGCAGCAACTCAGCCTAGAAATGAACGCCCTTTGAAATTAGAGCCACAAGAAAAAATATAAACCGGGTAAATGCCAACCCAAACATAACTGCTGAAGATTTGAAGACCTCCCTTGTTTTACCTCAGGTTACAGTGCATGCTTCAACAATAATAAGAACACTGAATCAAAAGGGCATTCATTGCCAGGGATCAATCTGGACAAACCTGAAAGTTTCTTGAAGCCCATTCTCACTCAAGTTGCGTTCTCCACTTCCCCGTTATAATCGGATTTAACATTCATAACAATACGTTACTCCCGACACCCATTCAAAAACTCAATAGGCCTGAATGTAGGCAGACTACACGTAGACATAAGCAATCTGACATGCTGTATCCAGAGCAGCCCCTGACAAGATACAGCTTTTTCTTTTATATTCTCTGCAAATTGTGCTACGGGATTGCTATGTTTTATTAGCCATTTATCCAGGCAAAACCAGCGTGCAGGGTTGCCAAAATAAGTGCTGTGGGCAACTGAACATTTTTTGTCATCTATTGACAAGTTGCTACTGTTGGACAGTGGTCAATGTTGGAGGACAAGACAATCTTCTTAACTGATGAGCAACAGGCATGCTTCAGCCTACTGTATTAAGTTCATAGGCACCCCCTTCTCTAATTGTGTAGCCTAGTAGAAACTACACATTTGAATGGGCTTAGTACTGCAAATGTTTCCATTCAACTTCCAAAACTGGCCCAATATATAAAGCTAATTTGTTTAGAAAGAGTGCAAGATGTGCTTAGTAATTTTGGAAAACTGCTTTGTACTTTTTACGGAGAAAAACTATCAGTCAAATTCATCACAGCATAATATCGAGTAGGATGAAATTGACCATTATTTCATATCTTGTCAACCAAGTTCATGGTCCCTGCAAATTCTATCTAAAACATCATCAAGATGTGTATCTGTTAACCTGGCAATCTCACCAATACAAGACAGATATTCCTCTGGGTTAATACAGGTTGTTCAACAAGTGAATAGTGTGTCCAGTAACAGTGTTCTTAGTATAGAATATGGGCATGAGAAACTTAACACAACGCATTAAGTCCTGACTAACTCTGAGCAAAGGACAATGGATGGGATGTGGTGCTGGGACTGTTATTGATGAGCCCCACACACCCTGTCCATACCTCCTGATAGGAGTTTTCCATGTGACTGTCATAGACTCTATGAATAGACCCATGGACCATAGGTTGGCACATACCATTGTGAGGAAGCCTGTCTTTACCTGATGATACACGTGTATTTTAGTTCTATTCTCTTGTTAGAGGAGTGGTACTTCGTTATCTTGTGCTATATGAGGTACCGTATCTCAAGCGTATCGCAAGCCATTATTGAGGGGCCCTACACAACCTGATAAGCGTGTGGAGCCAGGAACTCAAGAGGAGACACTACCAGGCCATGTAAGGTTAGGATATAGAATACACGTGTGTGATTGGAAGACAGCCAGATATTGGATCGGATGTGCTGGAGGATAATGGACTGTGTAATGATTGGCTATGACCACTGACCGCCTCCTATGTGTATTGGCATAAAAGACTGTGTTAACTTTGTAATTATTGGAGAACATGTAAGAACTATGGAAGATCAATATCTTGGACTCATGCTAAATAAAGAATCTCCCCTGACTTCTGTTTGCATTAATTTCGTTCATGGATCAAAAATGGACAGAATCTAACAGCACCAATGTAATTGAATGGGAGCACCCAATATTGCATTTGGATTGCGCAGACAAGCGAACAATAAATAAATATATAAATTATTAAATAATTTTATAATAAAAATATAATTACATAATTAATTATATGAATAAAGATATAATTAAATACATAAATAAATATATACACATTGCATTTGCATTGTGTAAACTCTGTCGTACAAATACAATAGACTTTTCATTTGGATGGTGTAAACTTGTGCATTGTCCAAATGGAATAGACATTTCATTTGGATGGTGTTAAGTTGTGCGTTGTCCAAATGCAATAGACATTTCATTTGGATGGTGTTAAGTTGTGCGTCATCCAAATGCAATAGACATTTCATTTGGATGGTGTGAAGTTGTGCGTCATCCACATGCAATATACATTTGATTTGGAAGGTGTGAACTTGTGTATCATCCAAATGCGATAGACAGAATAGAAAGGAAAAAACAATTTCAGTATCTCGTCAGGGGCTGCTCTGGATACAGCATGTCAGATTGCTTATGTCTACGCATAGTCTGCCTGCTGGAGTAACGTGTTGTTACGAATATTGAATCCGATTATAACGGGGAAATGGAGAGTGGGTGACTTGAGTTGTGTGTGTTTAAAACCTTGCGTCTGTGTAATTTAATCGGCAAACTAAAAAACATTACTATATTTTTCTGAAAGTTTTCAAATCGCTCTAAGGTTTAACTTGTGAAGGCTTACACCTACTATTGAACTATTGAACAGTGCTGGCAGCCTGGCACAACCAAGACACACACACTTCTCCGGTCCTCCACTTGATATTGCGGTTGCCGTGATGATCACAGTGTTCCAAGCATAAAATACGCAGTCCAATGTGGACTGCTCCCATTGCATTTGAACGATGCGTAAGTGTACACAATGCAAATGCAATGTGCATTTATTTATTTATATATTTAATTAAGTATTAAATTATTCATTTATATATTTATTTATTCATTAATTTATTTAAGTATTTATTTATTTTATATTATGGCACATTTAGTCCTCCATAGTTCAAACGTTTATGGTTTATTTTCACCATGTATGACCACTTCCAAAGAATTATTAATTCGACCTAAGTCATGATGCAAAGCCATTGTGTTGCATAAAGTTATTTAGCTAGCTAATGATCTGTCAAGGATAAAAACAAACATACCACTGTCAATAAAAGAGTGCGTTGGCAGAAAATTCCAGCAATTGCAACTATTTCTGGATAAACATTTCACCTTTTCTAAACAAGCACACTGCAGTAATGGGTAATTATTGTCTAATTGGTTAGTTCTTGTTGTTCAGATGTTTTCTGTATAAAGAAATATGCACATTTTGAGCTCTTCTAGTGGACAATCTACAACCTTTGTCCTCAGATTTAAGACAACCATGATGTAGCTAATTGACAGTTGCTGTAATCTAGCCTTTATCCTTTTTCAATGGTAATGCAAGCTCATGGTGTAGTACAATTAATCTTTACATATGAAAGGTTTTGTGACCGAACAGTATAACATGCAACATTTGGTTCAGTTTTTACTAGAACTGCATCTAAATATGGCTTATAGGAATATTTATGACACCCCTGTCAACCTGGGGCATATTACTGCTGTACAACATGCATTTCTGTCTTGTGCTTGTCTGTTCAGCACCAGCATACAATCAGAGACAAGCACTAGCTCACTTCCTTTGAAGACAGCAGAGGAGAAGGGCACATTGCGTTCACCCCGTCAACCAAAGAGACAGCAGGGAGGTTACTACCACCTGGTTGCTGAACTTCGTCTAGATCATGCACGTCATCAAAAGTATTTTAGAATGAGCCCAGAACACATGGACAACATCCTGTCTACAATAGGGCCTTAGCTCAGAGGACAAGACTACCAACTACAGGAGGGCAATTGAGCCACATTATAGACTATTTCACGTGCCTATGACTGAGCGCTTAAACTTGACCGCACTGTTTAGCCTTACAGATTTTATAGCTTCCTATGTTTTTATCACATTTTTATTCTATTTCTGTTTTCTTATTCTATGTTTTATTATTATGATGTTGTTTTGATGTTTTCATTTGAGTATTTGTTTTTATGCTATTGTATTTTTATATTTTTTCTTTGTAAAGCACATTGAATTGCCTCTATGTATTAATTGTGGTATATAAATAAACTTGCTTGCTTGCTTGCTAAGGAAAGCAAATAACAATCAGTTGAGTATTATTGAGGGAATACTGTACATGTACATAGGTTAACATAGTTTGCCATATATACAATCTAAATTAAATTACTCTATTAGACAAGCATCAAATATTTCTTCATCATAAAAGATTGAAGTAAAAAAATACTTGAATCAACATTTTCAGTTCGTTTTAATTTTTTACATGACTTACTTTAAATTACAAATTGAAAATTAAGTACACTAGAAAATCTCAAACAGTCTTAGCTTCACTAATTGTTACAAACTTATGTTATGATAAAAGCCAGTATTATGGTATAATACAAGCCATAATTTGGCCTGTTTTAATCATTGTTATTTCACTCAATTTCTTTACATAAATAAATTAATGAACATTTCTAAACATTTATTTAGTTGTTATAATACAAAAGACTACTATATAAATACACTGCTTAAAAAAATTAAAGGAACACGTAATCATCGCAATATAACACCAAGTCAATTAAACTTCAGGGATATCGATCTGTCCAGTTAGGAAGCATGAGCGATTGTGAATCAATTTCACCTGTTTTGGTGAAATGAAAGTGTCAACAAGTGCACTGGAGAGGCAACAGCAAGACAACCCTAAGAAAGGGAATGGTTTTGCAGGTGGTGGCCACAGACAATTGCTCTCTCCTCATCCTTCCTGGCTGATTATTTTCTAGTTTTGCATTTTGCTAGTGTCCTTGTCACTACTGGTAGCATGAGACGGTACCTGCAGCCCATTCAGGTTGCACAGGTAGTCCAGCTCCTC
Organism: Esox masquinongy; assembly: GCA_016801175.1. Classification (NCBI taxonomy): domain Eukaryota; kingdom Metazoa; phylum Chordata; class Actinopteri; order Esociformes; family Esocidae; genus Esox; species Esox masquinongy. The sequence goes on from JACXGI010009109.1 coordinate 13,915, forward strand.
CAGGATGGCACATCCATACATGCCGTTGCAAGAAGGTTTGCTGTGTCTCCCAGTATAGTCTCAAGAGCATGGTGGATATACCCGGAGACGGGGCCGTTACACAAGGAGAGCTAGACAGGACCGTAGAAAAGGCATCTACCCAGCAGCAGGACCGGTATCTGCTCCTTTTGCGAGGAGGAACAGGAGCACATACCGGTTTTAAAGAAATTGATTGTTTCAGGCGAACACCCAATCGAAATGGAGAGGAGGCGGTGCTCATGAACATTACAAGCTGGATCAAAAAAGCAAGTGAATGTTATCTTGACCAAAAATTCACCACTGAATGTTAGCGTATTAATTTAGCACGTTATAACATAATAGGCAAACTTACTCTTTCACAGATGTTAGCAGAATTGCACGCTTCTTGATGTGATTTGAAGTGTTCATGAGCACTGCCTCCTTTCCATTTCGATTGGATGTTCGCCAGTGCCAATCATATTTCTTTCTGCCCTCAGAACATGTTTGAGTAATTAAAAGTGGTATGTGCGGAACGTGAGGAGCACTGCCAGAGCCCTACAAGATTACCTCAAGTGGGCGACTGGTGTGAGTATTTTGATAGAGCAGCAATCTGGGTAGTATTATTGAACATTTAGATATGGCAAGTATGGCAGGAATATACATAAGTGTACAGTAGCAGCAATTGATAGAGTTATTGAAATATTAGATACATATGAGTGCAGTAAGCTCATGAATGGTGGCATAGCACACTACAACTATGTAGTGAGAATTTAGAAGAAATTTTACACACAGCTTTAAATGTATCAAGGATAATGCAATCATATACATAACTGTACATAGCATCAGTTTAAAAAGAGTACTGTAGATTAGCAGCAATATTGGTAGTAGTATTGTCGAAGCCCCTCTTCCTTGATGTGTGTTTTCTTGTGTCTCTCTGTTTTCCTGGTAACGAGCTAGGGGGCATGACGTCAGCTCCAGGGTGATGCCGGTGCCCAGCTGTTCATCATCAGCAATCATGCACCTGTTCCTGGTTCACCAATCACCCACTGCAGTTAGGAGGAGTCCTGACGTCCCGTCCCTGCTGGATTGTTAAGTCTCATTTGTATCTTGATGCTCGTCCAGCTAGTTTGTTTACCGGTTTTTCTGCTATGCACTGTTCAGTTTGCCTACCCATTGCTTTTGTGTTCTCACCTCATTCTCCCATTCTGCCTCAGGAATACCATCTCATCTTTCACTCACCTGGTTACTCACCTGGAGACACACCCCGAAGCCGGATCAGTCCACTACGCCATGACCAACACTTACCTCCATGCTCCCTTGGGATTCCAGACCCGTCCTCACCCCACCATCCAGACCTGCTCCCTATCCCTTTTTCCTCATTCTGACCTGTGTTCTGACAATAAACATCCCCTCCTTTCTATTTCTTGTGTCCGGTCTGCTTTTGGGTTCCAACCAGATTCCTGACAAGTATTGAATATTGTAGAAATGGCAAGTATGGCAGTAAAATACATTGAAAAAGAAAATGTAAACTAGCATCAATTATAAATATTTTAATATCCATTATATTTCCTGAAAGGGCATCAGAGCATCTGGAATGTTTGTATGTGATTGTTATGATCATGGATCAGTGTTACTGATTGAGGAGCCTTATGGCCAGAGGGAAAAACCTGTTTTTAAGTCTGGAAGTGCGTGCGCCGATGAACCGGTAGCGTCTACCAGACGGCAGCAGTGTAAACAGACCATAGCCTGGGTGGCTGTGATCTTTGATGATATTCCGTGCTTTCCTCAGGCATCATGTATGGTAGATGCCTTGCACGGAGGGGGGAAGGCAGCCGATGATGCGCTCTGCAGACTACCACTCTCTGGAAGGACTTGCGGTCTGCAGCGGAGCAGCTGCCGTACCAGGCAGTAATGCAGCCTGAGAGGAACAGGAGTGAACAGGAGTACAGGAGGGGACTGAGTATGCAGCCCTGTGGGGCTCCAGTGCTCAGGGTCAGTGTAGAAGAGGTGAGGTTGCCCATTCTTACCACCTGGGGTCGGCCCGTCAGGAAGTCTAGGATCCAATTGCAGAGGGAGGTGTTAAGTCCCAGGGTCCTGAGCTTAGGAACAAACTTGGTGGGCACAATAGTGTTGAAAGCAGAGCTGTAGTCCACAAACAGCATCTTCACGTATGTGTTGCCTTTTTCCAGGTGGGAGAGGGCGATGTGTGTCATCAGGGGGATGTCATCATCTGTAGATCTGTGCAGCGGCATGCAAATTGAAAGAGGTCCAAGGTGTCAGGAAGGGTGGAGCAGATGTGGGTTCTGACCAGCTGCTCGAAGCACTTCATGATGATGGAGGTCAGTGCTACAGGGTGGTAGTCGTTCAGGCAGCTAATGGAAGGTTTCTTCGGTACAGAGACGATGATGATCTGCTTGAAGCAGGAGGGGACTACAGACCGGGACAGGGAGAGGTTAAATATGGAGGTGAAAACCTCTGCTAGTTGGTCAGCGCACCCCCTGAGGACACGGCCTGGAATGCCATCTGGCCCTGATGACTTCTGAGGGTTCACTTTTTTAAAAACTCCCCTCACGTCAGCCGTGGTTAGGGACAGAGTGCCATTTCTCCCTTTGTATTCTGTGATGTGTCACAGTCCTCCCCACATGCGTCTGGGGTCAGAGATGTGGTAATTTGACTCCAACTCATCCCTGTATTCACTTTTTCCATCCCTGATAGCCTTCCAAAGGTCATATCTTGATCTTCTCAAGGCCTCCAGGTCCCCAGAGCTATAGGCGAAGGACCATGCTCTGAGCATAGCACGGACATTACCATTAGCCCTGGGCTTTTGGTGGGGGAAAGTCCTGACAGTGACCCTCGAGACGTCATCGTTGATGCATTTGGAGATATATGCTGAGACAGAGTCTGTGTATTAATCTATGTTCCCATCGGCTGCATCACAGAACACTTGCCAATCTGTTGTTTCAAAGCAGTCCTGTAGGGCACTAATGGATTCCTCATTCCAGAGTTGAACGGTCTGAGAAACCATTTTTTTTCTGTTTTAGAAGTTGTTGTTAGGATGGGAGGGTGCAAAATTGAGGTGTGGTCTGCTTTCCCAAATGCAGGGCAGGGGAGGGGTTTGTAACCTTTCCATATTTGCAAATAACAATGGTCAAGAGTCTGATCACTCTGGGAAGGAAAGTTAATGTGCTGGTGGTATTTTGGTAGAACTTTCCTCATACCGTCTCTATTAAACTCACCAACAACAATAGCAGATGCCTCAGGGTGGGCATTCTCTAGTCCATTTATTACTCCATATAGGACTTCCAGCGTGTGCATTTTATCCGCCTGCAGGGGTTTATAGACTGCTCTGATAATAGCTGAGCTGAATTCCCGCAGAAGGTATAAGAGCCGTATCTTTACAGACAGTAGCTCCAGGGCTGGTGAACAATGTGTAGATAGCACTGCAACATCCATTCCCCAGCAAGAGCTAACCGTAATGCAGACCCCTCTGCCCTTTTACCTGACTCTGACATTCTGTCCTGCCGGTGGATAGAAAAGCTAGCAGGAGTGACGCATGAGCCTGGCTCCAAAGGATCCAGCCATGATTTCACAAACGCTAGCACACAGCAGTGAAGGACAATGCCTGGCATCTGATGCCACCAAGTTGCGCCACCGACTGTCCAGGAGCTCACTGATGCCCTGATCCAGGTCTAGGAAGAGATCCCCCAGGACACCATCCGCCATCTCAACAGGAGCATGCCCGAATGTTGTCAGGAGTGCAATGTTGTCAGGAGTGCATATAGGCGGGGCATACGTGTGGGGCTTACACACTACTGAGTCACACTGAGCTGCTGGGATGAAATTCACGCAAGTTGGAACAGCCTGTGATTTCAATTGTTCGCTTTGATTTTCGGCTTGAGTTTAAAACCAGCTCTCAATCGGTTGGTGATTTTCATTTCCACTGACTGTTGTTACGTCATTTTTTTCTCAACAAATTACAAAATGTACAGTAAAGATTTTGATCTTTAATATATTTCATTCATCGAGACCCGATGTGTGATTTAAGTGTTCCCTTAATTTTTTTGAGCAGTGTAGATGGTACACTCTATGTGTTGGCTTCTGTTTGCAGTGCTCTGTGAGTTGTGCTTCTTGGTGCCAGTGATTGCTATACAGTCCGTGGAGAGGGAATGGTGGGCCTGTATGTATTGTTTTGGGCATTAAATCCTTGGGACTGGCTTTTTGCTAATTTCAATTTAATGGTTTCAAAGAGCTACAACCTATACAAATTAAATGGGGTAGCCAATTGAAAAAAGCAATGGTTGTACTTCAGTGATGTTTTTTTTGTGTTTATTGACATTAAACAACTTCATGTTCTGTAATATGACATGGAGTTTTAACATGGCCTGCATAATCAGAATATTTCCATTTTCAGCATTTATTTCTAACCATCGATTCCTAGCTTCCGGTGACTCACTTACAAGCCTGGTTTTCAAAAACTGCCTGTGACTACAGAATGTGGCTGAATCTGTGTATTATATGTAAAGCCCTAATCAAATTATTGTTAGACACCCATTCCCCTGTTCAATCACAGGAAACATGGATGAAAATTGCACAGGTAATGATAGACAAGTGGAACTTTCCAATTTCTATAGGGGCCCTTGATGGAAAGCATGTGAAAATACATGGTTGACCAAGATCAGGCAGCCAATTCATTAATTAACTACAGGAGTACTTTTCATTGTGCTACTAGCTCTGGCCAAATACTGACTATTGCCTCTGAGTTATACAGGTGAGAGATTTTGGAACAGGCAACATCAGAGGGGTTTATGCAGATCCAGGTCTGGGCAGGGGGATGATTGCAGGAACTATTAATGTTCCAGCTGACATACCCTCTCTGGTTCAGGCATACATGGTGATATGCCATATACAATAGCTGGAGATTCAGCATTGCCCCAAAAAACCTATTGAATGAGGCCATATCTGGCAACACACCTTTCACACACAGGGAAAGTACTTAATTACAGACTGTCAATGGCAAGAATGGTCACAGTGTTTTTTTCAGGATCCTCGCCTCATGGTTTAGGACCCTGTACAAGCAGATGAACCCTGCTGCCAAACCATGTGGACAATGTGCAGGAGTCAGACTGCTACTATCACAATGTCATAACCAGTCCCAGGGATAACGAGAGGCTGTTCGATGATGCAGAATTGACTGGAAAGATGCAGCTGGTGCATGCTAGATATGAATGAAAAGTGCATGCTGAAGTGAAGGATTGGTTTCAACAGTACTTTAACTCAGAAAGGTTCAATGGCAGAACAGAATGGTGTAGGGCACTGAGTCATTGTTATTATACCCACGTCTCATTTGGCTCCCTTGCAAATGTACGCCCACATTATCCCAACGTGTTTTGAGACTATTATGGAATTTATACTTATTTTGATGTTGTCATTTGTGTTAATCTACTGTGCTATGTGTCTACAATAAACTGTTAATTTCTGCACACTTGTGTTAATATTGATATGTGTTGTTTACTGTATGAAGTCTTAATATTAATAGTAATGTGAAATGTGAATGCTTCTTGGCAGCATGTTTGCATATATTTTGCAAAAAAGTTCAACATTGACAGCAACCTAGTATAGAGGTTAATACTTATTCTGTAAACACGACATGCTTGGGAAATTAATGGAGTAAAGAATAAATTGTAAAACTCACCAGAAGCAGAATCAGGACAATAGCATCCCACAACTTTTCCTTCCTGCCATTGTCTTTGAAGAGGGGATGTTGCGGGTCCTAACAGCATTAACTTTGATTTTTGTTTTGTTTCATTAGAAGCTTCAAATACAATAATAAACATTTCAATCTCTGTCAATTTTATAATTTTTCAATGTAGTTTTATGGTTATTGAAAATGGTTGTGAAATTACTTTGGATTACGAAGGTATTGAGGTGCATTGGTCTTGTCTCAGCCACGCTTGTGCTGAGGAGACAAATAGACGGTAAGCATTAACATACCCTTTGTACGACGCAGCCAGAGCTGGACGCACAGGCCTTTAAATTATGGAAAAATGTTGACACATTATACATTTATCAATATATCTACTGATAGGATAATCACAGAAAGACATCCAGTGGCTCTATCAAACAAGAATAAATATGACTACACACTAAACATCTTATAAGGTGATCAGTATAACATGGAGGCTTTGTGAAACAAAACATAACTACATGTATTTTTCAGGTCTCAGTCGCCCTTCAATACTTGTTCTGCTCCACTAGAGTGTGTCGTTTAGTGTGCAAAGCCCATTCCCACGCTCCTTTGGGACAATTATGTGTAAAACAAATCTCAGTGACCAACAAATCTCTCATCAACGTAAGACAAAGAAACTAGGTTCCCTCAGTGTAAAATATTACTAAATTCAAATTCATAAACACATACACGTGTCTTTCTGTAAAAAAAAATTACCCATATTGTCTTGTAAGTGGTCAGTGAGCAGGTGTTCCGTATGGATTACATTGTGTTCTTATGACAGTTACACCCAGACACACCACTCCATCTCTGTGTGCAGTAGGTTTTTATGAGTGTTTTAGTCTCCGTTCTTACTGTTGTGTCTTACCATCAGTTTGTCTCAGTTTCTGACATTCTTCTAACTCTCTCTCTCCAAACCAGGTCTGTATCCGGCCATGTGGTTCAATAATTCATCCAGCCATGCCTTAGCTGTGGTCAGGCTGTCATCACCAGAGTGAGGTGATGATGTCAGGGAATTACCTCCATAGTCACTCCCTTTCCCTGCGGAGGGCTCATCCCAGTGCTGGAGAGTACTGCACGTGTTGTAATGTACAATAGATGTTATTTATCGTGGAAATGCTTGTGATCTGTTTTTCATGATTAAAAAAATCAACTGATGTAATTCAACCCCCTCTACCAAAAAAAAAGAAAATCACTAACATAAAATAACCCAACTCATTCTGCTGTCATATCTACATTGTATAGTTATTAGATGGAGCCATCCCAAATTTATATGCTGCCAAACGAATGTTTGCATACAACTGTTGCCTTACATCATCTATTGTAAAGTTGATGATGTTGTCAAGAGAAAATGTGGCGGAAAAACCACCAATAAATACTTATGCAAAAATACTGTGTAACACCCATTTCTTCACATCACGCCATATAATGACACAAAACAAAATAAAATTAATTTTGTGTTAATTAGATATTCAATAAAGCCTAGCCATAGTTCTAGTTACAGAGAGAGCATTGCTGAAGGTCCCACATCTAGACTCAACTGGAGTGTAATAGACAAGGCAGATGTCGGTCACCTGGGAGTAGCTCTGTATCTGTAGCCAGTATGTTTTCACCATGTCTGACATCAATAGCTCCTGAGGAGACGAGTGTCCTTCTAATATCTGCATCCTGGGATGTAAAGAGGGTTGGATCAGAGCTGAATGAACTGACTTTAGTAACTTTTGACCATGGCTTCCTCTTCTCTATTCAGTAAGGTCATTCCATGGACCAAGTATTTACAAAGTGAAACAACTCTGAACACATTTGAGAGAGGTGATTTACATAATACAACACACACGTTAACTTTAGTTGATTTATAAGATGCCGTAGGTGAGTGGTCAGCAATGCGTGCATGTATGTACAGTACATCTTTGCAAATATTTGATTATATCTTTTCATGTGACAACACTGAAGAAATGACACTTTGCCACAGTGTAAAGTAGTGAGTGTACAGCTTGTATAACAGTGTAAATTTGCTGTCCCCTCAAAATAACTCAACACACAGCCATTAATGTCTAAACCGCTGGCAACAAATTGAGTACACCCCTAAGTGAAAATGTCCAAATTGGGCCCAAAGTGTCAATATTTTGGGTGGCCACCATTATTTTCCAGCACTGCCTTAACCCTCTTGGGCATCGAGTTCACCAGAGCTTCACGGGTGTCATGTGACTGTCTTTGGGAAATAGACATATGAGTGCTGCCAGCATTGCTGCAGATGTTGAAGGGGTGGGGGGTCAGCCTGTCAGTGCTCAGACCATGCGCCGCACACTGCATCAAATTGGTCTGCATGGCTGTCGTCCCAGAAGGAAGCCTCTTCTAAAGATGATGCACAAGAAAGCCTGCAAACAGTTTGCTGAAGACAAGCAGACTAAGGACATGGATTACTGGAACCAA
>JACXGI010009110.1:0-31349 GCA_016801175.1 Esox masquinongy
TAGGGCCAATAATGGAAAGACAACCAAGTGGGTAGTGTTAGGGCCAGTAATGGAAAGCAGACAAGGTGGAAAACCTGTCGTTTTGCCCATGGGGCCTTGGCTTGAAGTGAATTTGACAAGGCTATTATTAAGCAGTATACATTCACAGAACTAATAAATTATATTGTAGGATCTTTAATCACAAACAATATTAAAAGAAACAGTATTATGAAATATATTGTTTATATTGGACTGACATTCTCCTTTTATCATTAGCCTTTCCAGTGCCACTGATTTCCCCTTGATAACACAAGTGCACCTTGGTGTCAAACTGCAGTACAAGCTACAGCAGACGCCGTGCCACCAGCTCCTGCCAGGACCTTTTAATACCTAACCACTCTTGCTACACCTAATTTAGTAATGCAAAATAGTTTATAGAAATGAACTGATATTTTATGTATTGTTTTGCAAAGCCATTTGAATACTTTGGCTTTGTAGCTTGTAGGTAATAAACAACATTCAGAACATTCAGAGAAAGCTACCTTACGCACCCTTAAAGGTGTTAACTGATACACTGGGTTAGCTTACTGATTAGTAGGAAGATACATGCACTCACTACTATAAGTGGCTCTGAATAACAAAGTGCTAAATTCCTTAATTGTTCAATGTAAATAACCAAGCTGCGCTGCATCAGTGGTGCTTTTGGATTCTGTTGAATCTAAAAAGACTGTTTATACATGATTGCAGCTGAATCTATATAAATGTTGTTGATCTGTAGAATACCAGTCCCACGGAAGTGAAATAGATAGTATGCTCTATAGCCACAAAGAACCCACCGAAATAAACTGAAACAAACTGAATAATTACGCAGTGCATGCTCACACATTTTCCTAATGAATATGTATTAACTAGGCTACATCCTAGTTTACCCATTTCATCAAGATCCTAAATTCAAATTTAGGGACAACCATTATGTTGTTAGTAAAACTAGGTTCAATTGATGTTTTGGTTCAGTACAATCCCTTTTGAAGTGGTACATAAAGGCTGCTGTCTTTCCAAATGGAGGCAGTAAAACTAGAAAGAAAAACAAGTTGAGTGTGCTCAGCTACCTTCCCCAAACCAGCCCTTGCCCAAACCAGCAAGAAAGCCTACCCTGAGCAGGTCGTCGATGCGCCCCTCTTTCTTCTCCAGGTCCAGACTCTTGTTGCTCTCCAGAGCAGCAAGTTTCAGACCTGTCAACTCCGTCTGGACAGAGGAAGGAGAGGGAAAAGTAGTAATTAATGGCAAACAAGTCAGATAACAGCATGAGGTGTCTGTCATATGTGGAGTGAATGTGTTTCTCATGAGTGAGGAGCGAGAAAAGGATGGGTTTGACTTTTGAGGAGTGAGAGAAGGTGGTGTTTGTCATAAGTGAGGAACGATAGGAAAAAACGCAACTGAAGAGTGTGACTCTTACCTGCACACACTTGCTGGAGGAGGCTTTGTGGTTCATCAGGTGTTCTCCAAAACACAGACTTGTAGGGGAGGAACTGTTCTGTCTGACCTATAGACATACATATACAACGATGTTCTAAGCAATGGAGTAAAACGGCAAAGCTCAAAAAGCTCTTACAGCATGTTTTTATACATACGATGGATCCTGGTGTAGAGAGAGCACCGTGGTGAGAATTCTGTGGTGAGCGGAGGACCTGTGGTAGAGCCCTCACTGGACTGGAGCCATTTCCCCCCTGGAACTACACACAGGAAATAGCAAGATGAACAGGATGTGACATCATATACATATAGCCCTGAAAAAGCAAAGTGAACCAGGCCAGGGCAAGTCTCCTTTTTCATTCTGTTCTAAATCACCCAGTGCCTCAGGACGGGAAATTAGACTGAAAGTCAAAAACAACTGTACATATTCAATCATTACACCCAGACCCAATCAACATATGGTCTCATTAGATTTCCTCCTAGGCTAGACCAACCAGGTAGCCTTATGGATAGATAAAAGAGGTCCATCTAAACAAGAGGGCAAACCTTGTACATAATACAACACTCACGTCGAAGTAGTCACTGATCTTGGGCCCCCGTGTGGAAGTCTTCCCTGTAGAGGAGAACAGAAAGCAGATACCAGGTTAGCAATGCATAACACTGCGTAGCGTAAACATCACAGCAGATAGAGAGGAAAGCATAGCTCAAGGACCTCACAACAGAATTCAATAATGGCACTGTATTAGAGTTTTTAACAGAGTGATTCCTGGGAGCATTCAGAATAAGCATTGTTTCCAGAAGAAAACCCCAACTAAGGATAGAGAGCTTTCAACGTGACTATGAAATGGACATATCTAGTACCAACAATGTTTAGAATTAGTGGATTTATGTTGTGTATGCGTCATACCTTGGCTGCTCTCCGATTGGGTGTCAGCTTTCCTCTTCCTTCCTCTGGACGACTCAGAGTGTTTCTTTTCAGGGGTCTGAGAAGAAACAAATAAGAAATCACTTCTCGGACACTGGCTTGTGTGTAAATGTGTGAGTGGGTAGAGACAAAGATAGAAAGGAAGACTACATACAGAGTATGCAGGAGAACTCCCTCTCTTCATATCAGAGTTCTAGGGAGAGAAAGATAACAGTAGTGAGAGTAGAGGAGAGCAGGAAAGGAAAGACAGCAAAAACAGGGTGAGAAAGGGTGGAAAGAGAGAGAGATTAAGGTGGGTCATGCAAGGGCAAACAAAGATAGTATCAGTCTCCTGCTTAGCTGTCCATTGTTCCAGAAATTAAAATGGCTACATAGACAAAATGCCTGCTGCTCTGTCTCCACACAAACAAAATGGCGTCTTTTCTTTAAGAAGAGAGTAAGCCACCTGTGATACGGTGTGACATCTAATCACTGAAACTAGGACAGCTCCCTCCCTCACTGACAGTGCCTCTGCATAGTGTCTCTCTCTCTCTCACCTCTGACTCCTTGTCGCTGGAGGAGCCCAGACTGCCATAGCTGTGATTGGAGCACTCATTGGCCAGACCCTGGATATAGAAAAATCAGACAGTTTTTTAGAGTGTAATGTTATACTTAATGAGTGTGTACATTTCAAAAAACATTTTTTGGTGTATCTGGTATGATTTAAAATAGAAGTGTAACAATACATCGATACATATCGATGCACTGGTAGTTTGTATCGATGTGAAATTACAGAATAGTTTTGTATTGTGAATTAGTTGTTTTAAGTAGAAAGTCACAACAATGGAACTCAGGGGATTGGTTGAAACAATAATATGCATGCACAGTATTGTTAAGAGCATAGCTTGAAAACAGAGAAGAAAATTAACATACACCATCCACCGAAAGCAGGTAAATTGAGCTAGTCGCCAAATTTAGCTAATGGCTAAATTTGCTACACACTGCCAAATCGACTAAAATAGACCAACACGACAACGTCAACGAACAACTTATTTTTTAACACTCGTCCTGTAATCTCATCCCCAAACCAGGCTCGATTTGCAAGCACAAGATTCAACAGAACAGAGCCATCTGCTGAATAACAGTTCAATTCACCTGGCAGAACCATGAGCACAGGACAGTGGTGTAGGCTTAGTTGTTGGGCCAATTCTAAACGCCACCGAGGAAAAAACGGCTTCACTCAACCGCGTCTGTAGTTATCTACCTACTGGCACGAAATCACGAAAACCTTCATGTCATTCAGTAATAGGGGAGTTGTTTGCACAGCTGGATTAACTTATCGGCATGTGCGTAAGAGGAAAAGAACAGGCGTAGAAAAAGGCGCTCCTGTACATTGTGTCTGTACACTCTCTACGTAATTAGATAAACCATTTCCAAGGCTGTTTTGTGTTAACAAGATGCATTTTTTTGCATGATAGCAAACGAGATTTAGTCGGCTACCGAACAAGTTAACAAGACCAATCAGTCAAATACAGTGCAAGCTGGTAACGCAGAAGGATGGTACTAGATGAACAGACAACTTTGAAAGATTCTTAAATTAGAAATAAATATTTTTATTGTAATTCTAAAATTCTGTTCGGTGTCTTAACGTTTGGGAGAAAATTCAGATGTGTATACAGGAGAGGGAGATGTCAAACTGTGCTCTGGTAGAATTCCATGTGTTATAATGAGGAATACGAGGAACAGGTTTTTGTGTAACATACTGGACGGTGCCTGAATCGTATTGCAAAACATTAGGGGAAAGGCCAATACACTGAACCACTGCCCAGTGTATCGATAGAGTATTGTATCGCTGTCACACTTAAGTAAAACCTTGCATGTTAAGGGCTCTACACTGAAATGTTCTAAAAGGTGTATTGGCTCCTAAGTTGAAAATGAAGGTATAACCATTAAATTTAGGAGCACAATGAAGTTTCTGAGGCATGAATAAACAGAGAACTATGTAAATACATAATAAAGTGTATTGCATTACAGATATAGCCTACATTGAAAGTATTCCGACCCCTTCCCTTTCTCCACATATTGTTGTGTTACAGACTTCATTCACAATTGATTAAATATTATTTTTATGCCATATTTCTTGCCATCTGCCGTACTGCCAAAGTGGAAACAGATTTAGAAATTTATGCCAATTTATTGATATTAAAAACTGAAATATCTCATCTACATAATTTAGAAAGGCACACACCTATCTACCTAAGGCCCCAAACTACACAGTGCATGTCATAGCAAAAACCAAGCGAAAACACGAAACTCTCCGTAGACCACAGACATGTGATTTGTGTTGAGGTATTGATCTCGGGATGGTTGAAATAATAATAATATTTCCCCGGAGGAAAGTGGGCTCCATCATTGTGAAACACAAGAATGCCATACCACACTCATTTTACATACAGCCGGCTACTCGGCCAAACCAGGCAACCTACGTAACCAGGCAAGAATGGCCTCAGTCAGGGAGGTTACCAAGAACGCATTGGCCACTCTGCCACAAGGACAACCCCCTATGCAACGTTCCATCAACCAGGCTTTTATTTTGTAGAGTGGCAAGAAGAAAACCACAACTTAGTAAAGGCATACAACATGCCACCTGAAAGACAGGAGACCATGTGGAAAAAGATTTCCTCAGTTCTGATGAGACCATAATAAAACCATTACACCTGAATGCCAAGCGCCACGTCTGAAGAAAACAAGGTACCGCTCATCACCAACCATCCCTAGGTTGAAGCATGGCAATGGGTGGAGTATCATCATGCTATGGCGATGGGTGGAGTATCATGCTATGGCGATGGGTGGAGTATCATGCTATGGCGATGGGTGGAGTATCATGCTATGGCGATGGGTGGAGTATCATGCTATGGCAATGCGTGGAGTATCATGCTATGGCAATGCGTGGAGTATCATGCTATGGCGATGGGTGGAGTATCATGCTATGGCGATGTGTCTCAGCAGCAGAGACAGGGAGACTGGTCAGGATTGAGGGAAGGATGAACAGAGCAAAACACAGAGAAGCCCTTGAAGAAAACCTTATCTAGACCGCACAGGACCTCAGATTGGGCCAAAGATTCATCTTTCATCACAAAAATGACCTGAGACTTGAAGACCACAGTTCACTGACCCCATCCAATCTGACAGAGCTTAAAGGATCTACAAGGGAGAATGGGAGTGACTGCTCAAATCCAGGTGAGTCCAGATGTCATACTCAGGAAGCTTGATCGCTGCCAAAGGCACTTCTACAAAGTACTGAATAAATGTTCTGAATTCTTACATAAATGAAATATAATTTTAATAAAAACTTTCATTATGGGGCACTGTGATTTTCTTTTTCTTTAACCAATTATAAATTAAGTCTATAACACAACAGAATGTTGAGTAAGTGAAGGTGTCTGAATAGTTTTTAAAGGCACTGTATGTGTTGTGTTGTAATAGCATTATAAAGTGTCTTTCACCTTGGCACCCCCGCTGGCACTGCCGGTGCTTCCTACGGTGTTGCCGCTGACCGCGCCCATGAACCTGGCCTCCAGAAGCTCCTGCCTGCGAGGGTCCAGGCTGTGGAGCTCCTCCATGGGGCCTACACAAAAACATAAGACAAGGCTACATAATGCGTTTGGCTATATAAAGACACAGCAAACTGCAACAGATGTCAAATAACCACCTACGTTTGACAACTGCAAATTATTTGAGTGCTGTGAACTTACAAATTCCATTTACTAAATGTTTCTATCAAAGAGACAAAGTCATCCATGCATGTATTTTCTATGTATAAGTGGTCCTAAGAGTTAAACCCACAAGCTTGGCTTTGCTCTAGCAACAGAGAATATCCTGGCCCCCAAAACCCTGTGGTGGGGTATTCAATAACACTAGCGGTAATTAATTCCAACACTATAACACTACAGTTGCAAAATGTTTCGTGAGGGAAAAAAAATGAACTGAACAGACAGAGGCCTACTAGAATTTTGTCCAATAGAAAATATGTAAGATGACACTGTCTCTCCTTTTTCTCTGTTTGTTTGGAAACTGCTAAAAGAAACGTGGTGAAATGTACATTTTATTTGGTGAAATACTCAGAACATTGACAACCTTTGCAGTGAGCAATTTATGACCATTAAAACACAAAACTTGGGGCCACAAGTATGTTAAACTAATTATTCTTCTGGCTTTAGGTTCTTAGTGACTTTTACCTTGCAGGCTTCCTGACTTCTTACAGCCACCTGATTAGATATTTGCAAACTTGCTCAAGCTGCATTTTCCATGTCATATGTCCACTGCCATGTAAACAATAAGGTTTCTGATGTGGAAATGTGCAATTAATGTTTCCTAATGCGACTTGGAAATGGACAGTACTAAGCTACAACGGGTCAGCTATATGTTTGGCTGTGTGGACAAAGTATAGCAGTGAGTATTGGATACAGGAATGGACAAGCAGGACAGGACTTTGCCACTGTCAATCACAAAAACACACAACATGGAATGCTAAACACACATAGACATACAATCCTGGCCTTCACTCACATCCCTGGCCTTGTGACATGTTCAAGTAAAGTGAAACCACACAGGAGTAATAAAGAATTGACAAGCACTGTAAAATATTCCCACAGGAATACCACATCCAAGCTTCCTATTGACCCCAGTCCAACAGGAAAGCATAGATGCATTGTTATTTCCATTTGGAATAGTTAGCAACAGTAACTAATTTGTCACACTTAAGTAGCCTTTGACAGACTCCGTTCTGCCGTTTGGCACCTGACAGAGTCACTCCGGTTCTGTTGCCAACAATGACAACAAGAGAGCTTCAAATTTCAACAATATTAACTTATTTGATTGACTAAAGGCTGTGTTGTTCCTTAGCTGTTATAACAAGGCATTTGAATGTATCCCAACTCAATGGATGTTGGACTTACATGCGACCTGTTTGACAGAAGGCCAAAGGTACTGAACTCTTCCACAGCTGTGTAACTAGCTCCTGCTGCAACATTGTTAATAAGGTTAAAAGGCTAGGTAACTCTCTAGCTTCATAAACAACAACGCCTTGATTGTCTATCATGCTCATTTCCAATTCAATCGGTCTGTTACCAAATATAATTGTTTATTAGCTAATGCTCTCAATTGCTCTAGGTACTCTAGCTGAGTGATGACATAATGCATTAGACTACTGACTGCACTAACTACTGAGTACTGTCAATGTACTGACGTTAACTAACATTGGCTGGCTAGCTACCTACCTACTGAAGCTACTAACGTTACTGACATTGTAACTGGCAAGGCTCGGCCATCAATTCTCGGCATCCATTCGCATCCATATTTCCGTCGAATTGGGGCGATAAAACTGGAAACAGACCCAATTTCCCATCGAACAGACTTAGACGATTGACAGGGTTTCCGAATTACCTTCCTTGGTCTTGGCGGTCGACGTTATGTGTTGTTGAGAAATCGTTGGGGACGAGGATAGCTGTGACCAAGATGGCGTCGCCTCCAAACTTCCACCACCACTTCCACTGTTACTTTGGACACTCATGAAGCCACTTTACTAGTGAAAGAGCAAACTGACACACGGGCGTCCGTGCAAATCCGAACATCCAAATTTGCATCCACAAACAGCACCTGTTACATTGCCACGACAGTCAACCTAATTTTGCACATTTTTGTAAACATATTTTGTCAAGCTTTCTATGCAGCGTGTTTTCGTCTTGAAGTAGCATGCTAGGATAAAATGTAACCTTTGCATCGATCGCGCGGCTGTCAGCATCAGTTCGCGAACAGGGCTCCAGTCCTGGAAACGGCTATCGCGAGGTTAGTGCCATAGAAATAGAAAGAATAGAACCAATATGTTCAACTCAAGTAATGCAATGCACCATTACAGTTAGAATTTTCGAAGAATGTATGTTTATCACCTCTAATCAACATACATCTAACCTTCTACTCAATATGTTTTAACTATGTGTGTTTTAATAAAACAAATGTAATGTCCATATTGTATTCTTTACCTATATATGCAACTCTATAGTCATCAGCTACCAAAAACGTGTACATAGCAAACATGTGTGGACAGATCGTCTATTAAACCTAAATCTATGATTGGCGCGCACCTAGCTGGTGCTGTGGATGAGATGATGCGAAAACAATGAAGCGACACCCCAAAAATGGCCGAATGTCACATAAGTTCACCTCTCCTCCTCGTTCAGAGAAAAAATGTATAACGAAAAAGCCTAGAAAGTAAATTTAAATTTACTACAAGTTCTTATTATTTTATACATAGAAATACCAACAGCACATTAAACAGAACATTAAATAGCCTTTATTTTTAGATGTTACTATTTTTTTTAGGCTACACAGCCAGAAATGCAATGAAATGAAAATGTGCGTGTGAGAGAGAGAGAGAGAGAGAGAGAGAGAGAGAGAGAGAGAGAGGGAGAAAGAGATTGCATGCAAACCACTGCATAGGCTACTCTGAGTTGAAATCTTAAGATATTTTTGAGCATTGTTGTATTGGCTGATGTATAAAAGCCATCTTGTAACATAAAACACATGAACATCCATGAAGCAGGAAGACACTGATATGATCTAAAGATGGAGAAAATGTTTTGTTACAAATCTGGTGCAATGCATCAGGCTGCAGCTAGGCCGTATAGTAAAACGTTATGTTTTTGTGGTGAAGCTTTTGTGATCACTGTTGAACTCACATACATACACACACATTATCCCTGAACAAGCTCCTGCTGAGTGAATTGCTTAACACTTTATACCCCAATGGAGTCGAGCAAGCAGGTCAATGGTCCTGACTGAAAAGCAAGATGGATTCTGCTGACAGTCTCTGTAAAAGACTGGCCTATCTGATTCTGACCATGCATAGTTATCATAGATATTATCTATAATCAACCACACACACATGAACACACCTGGCTTTGTAAAGACTCGCTATTCTGGTGGTAAGTTAGTGTGCGAGAATACAGTAGGTTTGAGGGTAGAAAATAAGCATATCATGTAGGCAAGTAAGCCATCTGGAAACAGGTTTTATTTACTCCCAGCGAGACAAACACACATATGTATGGCATTACATCATTTTGGACCACACCAGTTGCATTGCAGACCACATCACTGCTCAAATTCAGGACCTGTTAGACCCAATTGACCAAGGCTACTGAGGCTTACCTCTGGCTGTGTTCAACAATGCCCCTGCCTTCAGACATTTGTCACAATTTCACATTACCTACACGTATGCTGTGGTCACAAGAACCAGGCCTCCTTATTGTTTTTACATTTTCTAAACAAACCCCTGGAAGTGTAATTGAATTAAGAAATTACCATAACCTTACCCCAAAGTTATCTTGAAATGGTGGCAGGGCACATTATCCTGCTAAAAGAGGCCAATGCCATCAGGGAATACTGTTGCCATGAAAGGGTGCACATGGTCTGCAACAATGCTCAGGTAAGTGTTACGTGTCAAAGTAACATCCAAATGAATGGCAGGACCCAAGGTTTCCCAGCAGAACATTGCCCAAAGCATCACACTGCCGCCGCCGGCTTGCCTCCTTCCCATAGTGCATCCTGGTGCCATGTGTTCCAGGTAAGCGACACACACGCACCCAGCCATCCACATGATGTAAAAGAAAACGTGATTCATCAGACCAGGCCACCTTTTCCATTGCTCCGTGGTCCAGTTCTGATGGTCATGTGCCCATTGTAGGTGCTTTCGGCAGTGGACAGGGGTCAGCATGGGCACCCTGACTGGTCTGTGGCTATGCAGCCCCATACGCAACAAACTGCGATGCACTGTGTTCTGACAGCGTTCTATCAGTACCAGACTTAACTTTTTCAGCAATTTGAGCTACAGTAGCTCATCTGTTGGATCGGACCACACGGGCCAGCCTTCAATCCCCACCTGCATCAATGAGCCTTGGCCGCCCATGACCCTGTCGCCGGTTCAAAGCTTTTCCTTCCTTGGACCACTTTTGATAGGTACTGACCACTGCAGACTGGGAACACCTCACAAGGACTGCAGTTTTGGAGATGCTCTGACCCAGACATCTAGCCATCACAATTTGGCCCTTGTCAAAGTCGCTCAGATCCTTACGCTTGCCCATTTTTCCTGCTTCTAACAACCAACTTTGAGGACAGAATGTTTACTTGCTGCATAATATATCCCACCCACTGACAGGTGCCATGATGACAAGATCATCAGGGCTATTCACTTCACCTGTCAGTGGTCATAATGTTATGGTTGATCAGTGTATAATAATCTGTCAATCCATTTGAAAGACGTAGATTTGTTCTTAAATTCTACATTTTTATTGAAGACTAATTCCTTTAGTGTATGTCCTTTTGAGTATAGGCTGGTCCAGGAGTGTGAAGGTAAACAACAAGGCTCTGGATTGATAAACCACCCATGCTGTCTCTGCCCTCTCTCCACTGGGATTCTCTGCCACTCCTTGTGAGTCCCCCCAACTCACTTCAGGAGGATCCCTAGGACCACCAGGCTGCCTCAGGACCACCAGGCTGAATCACTCCTAGTGGTCCCTTTTTATTTGACCCATAAACACTTGTTAATGAAAATCCAACTTGCATTATTCCAAAGGAGCAGACCTCCTTCATCCTCTTACAAGGCCCCCACTTGAAGCCTGTCTCCTCTAAGTTTCGTTCTACTGTATTTCCTGCCTTTCTAAAGAGTTTTTTTTAGCCACTGTGCTTCAACATCTTCATTCCTAGCTCTTTTGGGTTTTAGGCTGGGTATAAGTATAAGCACTTTGTGACAATAGCTGATGTCTTTTCAAAATACATTTGATTGATTTGTTGACAAAATTGTTTATTTATTTTGGTGTGCTCTAAGCCTACACTGTAATTGAGTTCATAGCTACTGATGTTGTACACCTTGACAATAAAATACACCCAACCTCAGTCATGGTAATCTATTTTTTTAAGTCATGACATGAGATGAGTTTCCATGGTAACAGGGGAAGATTGAATAAGTAGAGTGAACAGAAGCACACACACACACACACACACACACACACGCACACACGCACACACGCACACACGCACACACACACACACACACACACACACACACAAAATATTCCCATTTGCACACAGAGCCCAAAAGAACTACATTACATATACAGTACTGTATGCATAAACCTGAATAAGCCATTACCTAATTACATTGAGTAAACTATTGTAGTGAGAAAGGGAGAGAGAAATGTGATGAGACCTAGAGCCCTCCAAGGGCATCAAATGTCCTGGTCTATAAGAAAGGAATAGATAGAAGTGGCAGCCATTTTGAAAAGTAGCTTCAGGGAGCTTGGGGTCATCAGTTTTTCTAACCATGTCTGAGAGGAAGATCAAAGTACAATTCTTTCAAACAGCATTTCAACCATTACCTCTCAGCCCAACTCACTACCCACCTATCATTTCTAGAAGATGTAGCATTGTACAAAGCAATTAACAGAACAACATTTGAAGTCCTATGTAAATCCATGAATTTATAATTATTTCAACCATGTGGTTTCAACTATATAAGCATAAGGATTATTACAGACAGACACATACAGTGCCCTCCATAACTATTGGGACAGTAAAGTCAAGAATAAGAATAAGAATAACAGCACTTTCAGAATCTCCATTTAATGGGCATAAGTATTGGCACAATTCAATTTAAAGCAAACATAAGAAGTATAAAAGCTAGTACTTAGTTGCAAATCCCTTGCATGCAATAGCATGAGTAACACTGCGACCCATCAACATCACCAAACTCTTGGTACCTTAGAGATGCTTTGCCAAGCCTTTATTGCAGCCAATTTTGAGCTCGTGTTATTTTGAGAATTTCTGACTTCAGTCTCTGCTTCAGCAAGTCAAATGCATGTTTTTATTAAGATTTAAATTTGGAGATCGACTTGGCCAGTCTAAAACTTTCATTTTTTCCCTTTGATTAACTTTTTGGATGGGTTGGCAGAATGATTTGGGTTATAGTCCTGTTGCATTGTGAAGTGCCGCCCAATGAGTCTCGTGGCATTTTCTTGTACATTGGTTGCAAAGATGCATCTGTACACTTCTGAATTCATTCTGCTGCTGCCATCAGTCCTTACATCATCAATGAAGTTGAGTGAGCCTGTTCCAGAGGCAGGCATGCATGCCTATGCCATGACATTACCTCCTCCACGCTTCACAGATGAGCTGGTATGCTTTGAATCTGTGGTTACTATTTTTCTTCACACTTTTGCCCTTCCATAGCTCTGATAAAGGTTCACCTTTGTCTCATCTGTCCATAAACCCTGTTCCAAAACAGCAGTGGCTGATCTCTGTACTTTGAAGCTAATTCTTCTCGGACCTTTCTGTTTTTGTTGTTGATCAGAGGTTTGCATCTTGCAGTGAAGCCTTTGTAATTCTGCTGCTGAAGTCTTCTGCGAACAGTAGATTGTGACACTTTCACCCCAGCATTCTGGAGGTTGTTGGTGATTTCACTGATACTCATTTTAGGGCTGTTTTTACAGCTCAGGTCATTTTTCTGTTATCAACTGCTGTCGTTTTCTTTGGACAATGTGGTCATTGCCGATTGCTGAACGCACCAGGGGTTTCTTTCTTTTTAAGGACATTCCAAGCTGTTGATTTGGCTATGCCTGACTTTTGAACATCATGTTCATCCAATGTTTTCATGAGAGGCAAATTACAGGGAATTACTCTGAAACTTTGATGAGAGCAATCCAGCCATTTGCTATCTTTGATTAACCATTGGCGCCATCTGGCGGTATGTGTTTGTATGTATTTAAGCAATTCAAATGCACTAACACATTTTGTCCTTCCTCAGTTTCCATCCATGTCTCCAAATCTTATGCCTGCAAACTGCCCGTGTTCACAGATCTAGAATCAGATAATCGATTCCTAATTCGGAGGAGGGATTAACACCAAACACACTAAACTGACCTTAGATCAGCTTCAGCGTAAAGTATTTCTTCGTGTATGACTTCATCCACTCGTCATTGTTTTGGGAGGTGTCGGACAGTTCCATCACTTATCCAGTACTGTGCCGTTAGCAACTGTAACGAACCTCCAAACACAGTGGACACACATTAAATCAAGTAAGTATAATTTTAGTAGCATGCTATCTACTTTAATATGTTAGTACTTTAAAGGCATAATATACGATTTGCTCGTGTGTCTCATAGTGAAACAGGATATATTGCATTGTTGGCACTTCAGTTGCTTGCTGTGTGTCACTGTACTGGCTTATCAGCGGTTAGCTCGCTAGCTAGTCAGCTAACGCCCTGACTTGTAAGAATGGTTAGGAGATTATTGTCAAATCTACCTTGTGGATAATCAGATTAACATTGTTCGATGAAGCGGCATTTAGATGCAGTGTTTCTTTGTCCACCGTCAGTGTGTTGGTTAGTTTGGCGTCAAGGAGAGTTAGATGACGTTGACATTCGGTGACTGAGCTCAATCGTAACGGAACGGAAAGTGACGATGACCAGTCGATGACTCGTTCGATTCTACCCTTCTAATAAACCATAATGAATTTGGTGTTCATGAAACTGACAAACCTTTGAACTGAAGGGTCAGTCAGTATTTTGCTGAAAAGTTGAGGGATGGGGCTGAAGAAATGTAACCTCTCTGTAATTCACACAGCTTCAGATGCAAATACTGACAATTCAGTTATATCAAAGTCATAGTTATTTTTGAAAGAAATGTTTGTGCTTCCAGATTTCTGTGAATAATGACCTCATTGATTTTGTCAAATAGTTTTCCTTTACAAAAATGGTAAGGCTAAAAATAGGCATTAGACTAAAACAATAACGATAAGATCTGACACATTTGTTGTTCAACTTACAGTAACCCAGCGAAACATCTCATGGTCAATGTCATAAACAGACAAATGACACATTGTCGTTACAGTTTTCCTCTTGTGTTCACATGGTTCCAGTGTGATAGTGCCAGCAGCTATGTGCTCGCTCGCTCTCTCTCACACACACACACTCTCGGTCTCTCAATTCAGTTTAAATTTTCAAAGCTTTATTGGCATAAGAACATTTTCAAGTGTTGCCTCTCACACACACACACACACTCTCTCTCTCTCTCTCGGTCTCTCTCTCTCACACACACACACAATAGCAGTTTTTCAGTTTTCAAACTCACATTGACATATCTTTCTCTCCCCCTCTTGTAGCATGGCAGATAAACAGGACAAGAGTGAGCTGAAAGCAGAACTCGAGAGGAAGAAACAACGTCTGGCCCAAATCAGAGAGGAAAAGAAGAGAAAAGAGGAGGAGAAGAACAAGAAAAAGGATGTGAGAACAGAAGAAACATGTTGAAGATGTTTATAGCTAGGCTGATGAGGAAAAGTTGTGGGAGCTATCATTATAATTATTGTCACTGGAGTACCAAAGTAACATTACCATACAGTATTTATTACTTTCTCTGCCTCTGCTATTTAACATGTCTTCCCTATGTTACCATTCCATGTCTCCTCTTTCCCTGGTAGGGGTCTGACTCTAAACGGGGAGGGGAGGGGGGTGGACCTGGTGCGCCAGAAGACTCTTCTGACTTGGAGAAGAAGAGGAGAGAGGCTGAGGCTCTGTTGCAGAGCATGGGGATCACCCCTGATGTATCTAATGGTAAACCGATATGCACACCATATTGTCATTGAATGTTTACTCCTTACTGTGATTAACATTAAAATGCGTCGTCCTGCCTTGGTTTTGTTAAATCATTTCACAATATATCTTCACCACCTTTCTGACTGGTGTTTTCTCTTCTGTTTTTAACAAGTCTGTCAGACTGTTGTTTTCTCTTCTGATTTTAACAAGTCTGTCAGACTGGAGTTTTCTCTTCTGTTTTTAACAAGTCTTTCTGCATGAAGCCTTGGTGTATCATTTACCTCCTACTTTCTCTTGTCTCTTCTTCTCTCCGCCCCCCTTTTTTACTAACCAACCAACTCACTCACTCAACCCCTCCATACAGCCCAGCCTCTGAGGGTTTTAACAGAGGATACGTGTCTGTTTCACTATCTAGTCCCCACCCCCATGTCTCCCTCAGCCAAATCAGTGGGAAGTGAGACTGGTAGCCAGGATTCTGGAGATGGTAACACAAGGTATGTGTGTGTGATTAACTCTCTGCACGGTCAGTATGTGTTATTGTATAAATTCTGACCTGCTTGCTTTTTCTTTTTCTCTGGTTTGCTAACACTCTTTGCCTGCTTGTCTCTCTCGCTCCTGGTTCTTTTCTCTGTCTCCCTCTCTTCTCCTCGGGCTGTCTCTTCTCTCTTCTTTCACATGCTATGGTTCTGCCTTTCTCTCCCACCCTCCACTTTGACTCCCCTCTTTCTCTGAGAGTAACTGCTGCCCCCTTCTGGTGTGTTGTGGCTGTATCAGGACGTTACACTGGGATCCTGACCCCTCAACTCTGCAACTGCACTCTGACACTCAACTACTGGGGTACTGCTCACCTCTTTCCTACGACATGCCCTAGTTGGGCTGGGGTTCTCCCATCACCCTACGGTTCTTCGCTCTCCTGTTCCTGCATGGCTCTGGCTCGTGCGTGCGTGCGTGCGTGTTATCCTGGTTATACTATGATGGGGCTGTGTTTTAAGTTTGAATGTATGACTATGAATGAGTTAGTGATGGACTGAGTGGTTAACATTGTATGTTTAGAAACAACCCCGTTTCCAAAAGTTGGGACGCCGCATAAAATGCAAATAAAAACAGAATGCAATGATAAATCGTGTAAGTCATTTATCCCTATATTTAATTGCAAATAGTACAAAGACAAATGTTGAAACTGAGAAATGTTATTATTTTTGGAAAAAATCATGCCCATTTTGAATTTGATACCAGCAACACATTTCAAAAAAGTTGGGACAGGAGCATGTTTACCACTGTGTTGCATCACCTCTTCTTTTAACAATACTCTGTGTTTGGGAAGTGAGGAGACCAATTGCTGTAGTTTTGAAAGTTTTCCCATTCTTGCTTGATATAGGATTTCAACTGCTCCATAGTTTGGAGTCTCCTTTGTCATATTTTTTGTTTCATAATGCGCCAAATGTTTCCAATGGATGACAGGTCTGGACTGCAGGCAGGCTAATTTAGCACCCAAACTCTTATACTATGGAGCCATGCTGTTGTAATATGTGCAGAATGTGGTTTGGCATTGTCTTGCTGGCATTTGATATTTTGTCTTTGTACTATTTTCAATTGAATATAGGGTGTAAATGATTTGCACATCATTGCATTCTGTTTTTATTTACATTTTTTCGCAGCGTCCCAACGTTTTTGGAAACGGGGTTGTGTAATGATGTTTAACGATGTGGCTGATTTTTATGTTTGTGTGTCCATGACTAGGAGAGGTTTAAGGCTTGGTATGGCAAAGGTGACCCAAGTTGATTTCCCTCCCAAAGAGATGGTGTCCTACTCCAAGGAGACGCAGACCCCTACAGATACACAAACACACACCCAGGCTAGACCAGGTACACAACCTTGGCTTTTATGGGTTAATGGCAATTCTACAGGTGTGTGTGTGTGTGCGCGTGTGTGCGTCCTTGTTTTACAGTTATTGTGAGGATCAAAAATCCCTACAGGCATGGTAAAACAAGAATGATTTGACCTTGTGGGAACAAATGAATTTTTGGGCACCAGTCTGCAAAAACAAAATACATTTGGTTAGATTTACAGTATATTCATACCCACAACTCTAGCATGGCTTGGTGTAGGCTAGGTTCAGGGTAAAAGTTCTAATTGACGTTAGGAGCTGTAGTCAAGGTTAGTTGTTTTTTGAGGTTTGGTTTAAGGGGTCAGGGGAAACTGGATTTTGACCTGGATATATTTTTTAGTCCCCACAAGGATAATAAAACCTGAAATGTGAGTATCTGTGTGTAGCAGAGTACGAAGATGAGGAGGAGATGGCTGAAGCCAAGCCAGCAGAGGACTCCCAGGAGAAGAAGGCTGATCAGGAGGAGAAGCAGGAAGAAGGTGAGATTGACCTTTCAACCTCTACATATCACGTGACCTGTAAATTGAAGCCACTGCTGTACATAACAAGTACATAACAAAGTATACATTGCCTTGCAATCCCCTGAATATTTCTGTTCTGTTACTGAATTTCTAATTATACATTGACATTTCGTTCTGTTTGATATGAACTTTTAAAACACTGACACATTTTTTTTGACATTGGTTTCATTTGGGGAAAACATTTTTTTTTAGGAAAAACTAAGTTTTTTTTAAACAAACAATTTTAAACAAAGTTTTTTTTAAAAAGAAAGAGAATTGGTCAAGGGTCTGAATAATTTGGCAAGTGTGTGTGTGTGTGTGTGCGTGTGCGTGCATCCGTGTGTGTGCGTGCGTGCGCGTGCATGTGTGTGTGCATGTGTGTGTAGCCCCTCCCAAGGAGCTGACTGAGGAGGAGAAGATGCACCTGCTCCACTCGGACGAGTTCTTGACATTCTTCGATCGAGGGAGCAGGATTGTAGAGCGGGCTCTCTCTGAACGAGTGGACGTCTGTTTTGACTACAGTGGCCGAGACCTGGAGGATAAGGAGGGGTGAGACATACTAACACACACGCACACTGTAGGACACACACAGTAGACCTTTGGTTTTTTGTCCATTAAAATAACATCAAATTGATCAGAAATTCAGTGTAGACATTGTTAATGTTGTAAATGACTATTGTAGCTGGAAACGGCTGATTTTTAATGGAATATCTTCATAGGCGTACAGAGGCTCATTATCAGTAACCATCACTCCTGTATTCCGATGGCACGTTGTTTCTCATCCAAGTTCATAATTTTAAAAGGCTAATTGATCATTACAAAACCCTTTTGTGATTATGTTAGCACTGCTGAAAACTGTGGCACTGATTAAAGAAGCAATTAAACTGGCCTTCTTTAGACTAGTTCAGTATCTGCACCATCAGCAATTGTGGGTTCAATTACAGGCTCAAAATGGCCTGAAACAAATAACTTTCTTCTGAAACTCATCAGTTTATTCTTGTTCTGAGAAATGAAGGCTATTCCATGTGAGAATTTGCCAATAAACTAAAGATCTCATACAACGATGTGTACTAATCCCTTCACAGAACAGCGCAAACTGTCTCTAACCATAATAGAAAGAGGTTTGTGAGGCCCCATGCACAAATGAGCAAGAGGACAAATACATTAGT
Source organism: Esox masquinongy (assembly GCA_016801175.1). Taxonomy (NCBI): domain Eukaryota; kingdom Metazoa; phylum Chordata; class Actinopteri; order Esociformes; family Esocidae; genus Esox; species Esox masquinongy. The sequence goes on from JACXGI010009110.1 coordinate 18,555, forward strand.
GTCTAGAAGCCTCACAGGTCCTCAACTGGCAGCTTCATTAAATAGCACCTGGAAAATACCAGCCTCAACTACAAGAGTGAAGAGGCGACTCTCGGATGCTGGCCTTTTATGCAAAGTTCTTCCTCTGTCCAGTGTCTGTGTTCTTTTGCCCATCTTAATCTTTTCTTTTTATTGGCCAGTCTGAGATATGGCTTTTTATTTGCAACTCTGATTGTAAATTGTTGATCTCAAGAATGTAAGTTGTTGATATCAAGAGTGCAAATTGTTGATATCAAGAACACTAAACGACAGACTCACACACACTAGAACAAATGTAGAGAGAGTATGTTCTTATCGTGACACCCGTTCCAGTGAGATGCAGGCAGGGGCAAAGATGTCTCTGAATCGGACCTTCTCTGATGAGCGCTGGTCTAAGAACAGAGTGGTCACCTGTCTGGATTGGTCTCCTCAGGTAGGTGTGTGCGTGTGTGATGATTCTTTTGATGATTTTGACTCCCGCTTGACACCCGTTTGACTCCTGTTTGACTGCTGTGTGATTCAGTACCCTGAGCTGCTGGTGGCCTCCTACAACAACAACGAGGATGTTCCTCACGAGCCGGACGGAGTGGCTCTGGTCTGGAACATGAAGTATAAGAAGACCACACCTGAATACACCTTCCATTGCCAAGTACAAACACATACACTTGAGCTTTCCCAGTCTGTTAATGTTATGTTTTGTGTGGACCTCAGCCCAGGTCAGGATGAATAGCTTGTGTTTTAAGTAGCTAACGGGCTTCCTTATGCAAAATAATAAACACTTTACAGCGCTCTGTAAATATAATTCCCTTCTCTGTCTCTTCCCAGTCTCCTGTGATGTCAGCAGCTTTTGCCAGATTCCACCCTAACCTGGTGGTGGGCGGGACTTACTCAGGACAGATTGTCTTATGGGATAACAGGAGCAACAAGAGGACACCTGTACAGAGAACTCCCCTTTCTGCATCTGCTCACACGGTAACACGTGTTAGATGAAGTTTCAGATGTGCGAATAACAAACTTTTTATTTTAAACCTCCCATTTTGGCTGGATGTAAATGTGTTGTTTTTATGTGCATAATCTGTGAGTACAATCACTATCATACCTGTTAGGCATGAAATTCCAAGCTTATCATGAATTTTCAGGAACCTGTTTTGACTCGACAGGTCCACTTTTTCAACCAGTGGCCTAAAATTCGACATCAAAAATGCCTCTAACTAAATGGCTTTCAAATTGTAATTTTGTTTATTTACTGTATTATTAGCTAAAGAGTATGGAGGACCAAAGGGGTCAAAATAAAATAATGAAATATGTAAATAATTAAATAAATATATTATTTTAAGTGGCACATTAAAAGGAAATATTTGTATAAGGCCCATATTTAAAATAGTGGTATGATATTTCATAATAATACATTGTATTTCCTAAGTATTTTATTTCCATCATTACATGTGTTCTTTGAAATCATGGCCTTTTTCATAAGATCATGACCTATTTAATTATTTCATGGCGTATTTAATGGCATATTTCAACATTTAATGTCCTTTTTCAACATTTAATGCCATATTTCAACTTTTAATGACCTTTTTCAACATTTAACGCTGTATTTCAAAGCGTATTTCATGATCACAAGGGATGTGCCAATCAATGTAAGTGGGTGGTCTTTAGCAGCTGATAGGCCCTTCCAGCGACACTAGCTTCACCAGCAGTTGCTCGTTTTGCGGCGTTAGCGGTAGTGCTGAGTTATAGCACTTTACCAAGTTTGTATGAAGACATTGGTGGCAAAATCACTATTATTATGTACATATTTGACAATAGAAATGCTAAAGCAAACGAAAATGCTGGTCGTCACTGCCAGTGCGGTCGTTAGGCCTGGGCTTTCGGGGCTAATGAGCCCAGGGTCTTTTTGGAATAGCCCCGGATCTTTTGACCCACTTCTGAAAATAAAATGACAATGTCCGCTTGTTTTTGAGCTGACATTAAGGCAGATGGAATGGGTCTAAGAAATGTTCTCTAAGAGAGCAGACGTTTTCATAGGGCACGCTTTGGTTCAATTTCGCGGGGTTGTTAACTTGCTGAACAGAGTATGGCACTTGTTTCAGCAACGAAGCGCACCTGTTTTGGCAGTGTGACTCGCGAAGGACGCAAACCGATGTTGCGTGTAGAAGAGAATAACAATATTATACCCAGTGCTTCAGTTCGCTTGATATTCGCTACACTTCCGTGTAGTGCTAATACAAGCAGGAGCCAAAGACAGACTCATCCAGAATTCCACATGGTTCCCACAATACTGTCTAATGTCGTCCCTGGGGCATTCACGTTGGTTAATATCCGTAGTTATTCATTGCTCACCCGTTGAAATAAACCCAACTTTTTCGACACTGTTTTGAACTGGTGTTGCCAGGTAGACAACACTGTTTATACATTTGCTCGCTCTCAGATGAATCAGGCTCAACTAATGCAGCAAAATCCTGTTTTAACGCCCACAAACGAGCAACTGTTTGTGAAGCTAGTGGTCGCTGGATGAACCTATCAGCAGCAATAGACCACCCACTTGCATTGATTGACATATCCCTTGGGATCATGAAAAACGCAATGAAATATGGCATTAAATGTTGAAATAGGTCATTAAATGTTGAAATACGCCATTAAAGTCTGAGATACACCAGGAAATTATGAAATAGATCACAATATTATGAAAACGGCCATGATAGTATGAAATACTTCTCAATAATGAAAAGAAGATTGGGAAATACAATGTATTATAATGACATATCATACCATTATTTTTTAAAAGGGGCTTTATAAAAAAAGATGTCATATTAATGTGCCACTTAATTATATATATATATATATATATATATATAATATAATATAATTTTGACCCCTTTGGTCCTCCATAAAAGAGAGCCTGAACAAGGATATTAGCTAAATGGAGATCACCTGGTGTGGTTCTGTTTCCTGTGGTCTTCAGCACCCAGTGTACTGTGTGAACGTGGTGGGGACCCAGAATGCTCACAACCTCATCAGCATCTCCACTGACGGAAAGATGTGTTCCTGGAGCCTGGACATGCTGTCCCAACCACAGGTATGACTGTGTTTTAATGGTTTTCAAACCGCCTGATGTTTGACAGATTTGCAATAGGCCTCACTTCATCTAAGTAACATAATCAAGGGCTTGATAATTAGTTGATGTTAATAAGCTGAATCTGCTGTGCTATCTCTGGAACAGATCCAATACATGTAATGACCTAACAAGGGTTTTGTGAACTCCTGATTTCCAGGAAATAGAGCTGGGGTTGAATGCTCTGTCTGTGTGCGTGTTATAGGATTGTCTGGAGCTGGTGTTTAAGCAGTCTAAGGCAGTCGCAGTAACCTCAATGGCATTTCCTCTGGGTGATGTCAATAACTTTGTGGTTGGGAGTGAAGATGGATCAGTCTACACTGCCTGCCGCCATGGAAGGTAGTGTGCATGTGCACGTTTCGCTATACTTGTGAGGACCCACAAGAATAATGAAACAAGGAAGAGCATAACCAAGGAAAAGGGCTATTTTTGTAAGGGTTAGGGTCATCTTAAAATTGGGTTTTGTAAGGGTTAAGGTAACCTTAAAATTGGGTTTAGAACTAGGATTGGAGCTACTTTGTTTTGTTGGAAGCCACAGAATAAATAAACAATTACAAACAAGAGAATAGACCAAATGGAGACATAAAAAACAGCATGAAAGAAGACAACTCAAACCCAATCCCTCAACTCCCCCTTTGGGGATATCTGAAAAAGTTGTTTCAAGGGAAGTCATAGTTTTTCCTTATTTGATCATAGGAGGCAAACTCCTCTACACTAAAAAGAAAAGGTTCTTAGAGGATCTTTTGGGGGTTATTCATTTAAAACTTTGGTGAAACCCTTTGAAGGGTTCTTAAAAACCCTTTTTTTGGGGAAGAGGAGTCCTTCCTCCAATTTCACCTATTCTATGAGTTTTAAATCTGCATTAATGGGTTGACAACAGCAGTCTGTTGTTTCAAAAAGCTGTTGGGTTTGAATATGGGGATATTCTGGAAAAGACCAAGCGATTGCCGAAGAAAAAGACTGGAACTCTTCCCAGCTAGGAAGTTTGTTTTTTTACGTAAAAAAGAAATGTTTTTTTTTACGTATGTCCATCAATGGGAGAAAGTTAGCTTAATGAAGTGAGGAGTTTGCTTTGTAACTTCAATGCCCAGATTGAAGTGAAATTGTCTGAGGAATTGTTAAATGACATAGTTCTCATCAAGAAGGGCTCCTATACAGGAATTAGTCAACGCTTATTCCAATTGATTCAGTGACCAGAGATCGAATGCACCAGACAGCTTAATCAAGCTTAGTATAGCTGGGATTCTGAATTAAGGGTTACTTGCATAGAGAATGTCATCCGTGTATAGACATTTTATCCTGTGTCTTTATTATTACAACCATGTATTTCTGCATGTCATGTGATGGAAATTTAAATGGGAATACATTCTTGGTCTCTATGAATGTTTACTCTAAAATACTGTGTGCACGCGAGAGAATAACTTTGTGGCCATCACTGACGCGTTACATCGTTGGACCTTCCAGTAAGGCAGGCATCAGCGATGTGTTTGAGGGTCATCATGGTCCGGTCACTGGGCTGAGCTGTCACAGTGCTGGGGGACCCGTCGACTTCTCCCATCTCTTCATCTCCGCCTCTTTCGACTGGACCGTCAAGCTCTGGACCACCAAGGTAACACAGTTGTCCTGAGATAACAGTCCCGTAGGACACCACAGGGCGGACAGGCAGTACTTCCGCAGCCGGATAGTAAAACGCGCAAAAACACACCAACCCTTTCTCTTGTGTCTAGAGTACCCGTCCTCTGTATTCCTTTGAGGACAGCTGTGACTATGTGTATGATGTCATGTGGTCTCCCACTCACCCCGCCCTCTTCGCGTGCGTGGATGGATCAGGACGGCTGGACCTGTGGAACCTCAACAATGACACAGAGGTGCACGCACGCACGCACACACGTGCGCACACACGCAGGGGAGGCAGACGCAGGCACGGCCATGATCAAAGCTAAATAGCATTGTGGACTCTGTCGTGTCCCAGGTGCCCAGCGCCAGCGTGGTTGTTGATGGCTCTACGGCTCTGAACCGCGTGCGCTGGTCCCACTCGGGGAGAGAGATCGCTACAGGGGACTCGGACGGGCAGGTTCTGGTCTACGACGTAGGGGAGGTGAGAGGCTTGTCCGTTACGGACGCTTGATAGACTGAACCCATACGTCTGTCCTGTTCCACAGTCTGTTCTTGTTTTCCACAGCCAATCTGTGTGCCCAAGCCAGACGAGTGGAGCCGTCTCGTTCACACGCTCATGGAGATCAACGAGAACCGGGACGAAGGAGATGAGCTGGCCGCACAACGCCTAGTTGCCTGATCACCACCGGGTTGTCGGGGTGACTTTCAGGACCTCTTCACGTCTTCCCTCCCTGTAGTTGGGTGGTGAGCGGTTATGATGTTTATCCCTCAGGGTGCTAAAACAATCCTGAACGTCCAGGTTTAATGTTTATCCCTCAGGGTGCTAAAACAGTCCTGAACAACCAGTGTTCCTTCCACAGCTCCTCCAACTCATTCCCTCTCTAAATATGCAAAACTTTGTACTTTTGCACCTTTTTACTACTTCGTATTTTGTATTCATATATTTTCAAGACGTGTTTAAATGATGATGGGAACGACCCCTTGCTATGCCTAATCCAACCCTTATAGGTTAGGACAGCAGTATCCTCATTAGATTTTAGCTACAATTTTATTTATTCATGCTTTTATTTATCACATTCAGTTGCACATATTTCAAACGTACACTGCAGTTCAAAAGATTGGGGTCTCTTAGAAATGTCCTTATTTTCGAAAGAACATTTCTATTCCATTAAAATAACATAAAATTGATCAGAAATACAGTGTAGACATTTTTAATGTTGTAAATGACTATTGTAGCTGGAAACATCTGGTTTTCAGTGGAATATCTACATAGGCGTGGACAGTGGCGTTGGACCTGGGGGAAAAGGGGTACTAAGTATATAGGGCCCTAACGTGTAGAGGGGCCCTTGGAAATGTTTGAATCTTGAATAAAGAGGGGAGGGGCCCTCAGAGACCACCTATGTACAGGGCCCAGAATTTTGTGCTACACCCCTGGGCGTAGAGGCCCATTATCAGTAACAATCACTCCTGTGTTCCAGTGGCACGTTGTGTTTGCTAATCCAAGCTTATCATTTTAAAAGGCTAATTGATCATTAGAAAATCCTTTTGCAATTGTTAGCACCTTTGAAAACTGTTGTGCTCATTAAAGAAACAATTAAACTGGCCTTCTTTAAACTACTACTACAACGTCAACAGTGAAGTGGCAACTTCAGGATGCTGGTCTTCTAGGCAGAGTTCTTTCTCTGTCAAGCATCTGTGTTCTTCTGCACATCTTAATCTTCTCTTTTTATAGGTCAGTCTTAAATATGGCTTTTTCTGTGCAACTCTGCCTAGAAGGCCAGCATCCCGGAGTCGCCTCTTCACTGTTGTCGTTGGGACTGGTGTTTTGCGGGTACTGTTTAATGAAGCTGCCAGTTTAGGACCTGTGAGGCATGGAGACACTAATGCAGGGCTGCCCAACCCTGGTCCTGGAGATCTACTGTCCTGTAGGTTTTCTCTTCAATCCCATTTGTGATTAAACCGATTAAGCTTTTCAGTCAGCTAATTATTAGAATCATGTGTGCTAAATTAGAATTGGAGAGAGAACCTACAGGACATTTTGAGCATGTTATCAAACCCACAAACACTGATGGTGCAGATACTGAACCTGTCTAAAGAAGGCCAGTTTAATTGCTTCTTTAATCAGCGCAAATGTTTTCAGCTGTGCTAACAATCACAAAAGGGTTGTCTAATGATCAATAAGCCTTTCAAAATGTTAAACTTGGATTAGCAAACACAATGTGCCATTGGAACACAAGTGATGGTTGTTAATGGGCCTCTGTACACCTATGTAGATATTCCATTGAAAGTCAGATGTTTCCAGTTACAATTGTGATTTACAACATTAACAATGTCTGCAATGTATTTCTGATCAATTTGATGTTATTTTAATAGACAAATGTGCTTATCTTTCGAAAACAAGGACAATTCTAAGTGACCCCAAACTTTTGAACGGTAGTGTATATATTTAAAGGAGCTCTGCGGATAGCTTTACAAGTAAATCCTCTAACATTAGCACTATATCTGAGCTCATACCACTACAAGACAAAAAGTGCTTTTTAAACTAACTTTATTTGCCTTGAAGTTATGACACTAACTGACTGAATATTTTAGTTATTTAAAAGAACCGTTAGTATTAATTCATCTTAATAGAAACCCTGTTTCTTCTCTCCTGAAAGGATGTACAGTAAGTACATTGCTGCATTTACATGGTGCGGAATACTGATCTCTTTATTCAATAGTTGGTTAAAAGATCTGATTTGGGCAACCTGTGTAAAAACAGAATTTGAAGATATGGACCTAAAGCAGCCATAGGTAAATGCAGAGTTTGGCCAGCTATCCACTTTAAGGTTAGCACCAAATGCACTACAATCCAACTAGACTTTTCTTAAACATTTTCCATGACATTTCTGTTGGAAGGAGTTTGCCAAACTCTGTATAGCTATGCTGTATATCTGACTGAAAATATTTATTAAATGTTATCTGTATGACATGAAGGGACCATGGGCTATAGTGGAATAGAGTAAGTCTTGTATTTCAACAAAACTATTGGTAAGCTTCTGCTTGTCCCTTTTTACCCTTCATTCCATTTGAAATAAAGACTTTAAAATGTATAAAATTAAAACTGTATGTATGATTTATTTCAATAAAATACACAGAATAAACTGAAATGCATTTAAGTTATCTACTCATTTGCTCATGATATATCTCAATAAACACTTTGTTTTAAAGGTCTGTACATCAGTAAGAGTGAAGGCCCAAAATCATTCTAACATATCAGTAAACTCACTTAAGCATTACCATCATGTTGCTTTCTAATGTTACCACAAATGTAACCACAAGGTTTCTCTCAGGGTTCCATTTCAAATAGAAATTTAACCGAATGATCTCATTAAATACCAGTGAAGAGACTTGGAATTTTTGTGTAGTTCCTGAATTGAAACGGAAATTACCCTGACCCTGGTTTCTCCATCACGGTGTTGTTCTAACATTGTTCTCCAATGTTAGTTATATTGCTCTCTAAAGCCACAGTAACCATTTTCCTTTCCAGCTGTCACTTCTCTGTACAGCAGATCTACAATATGTACAGCAACTTCCTGTACAAGGCCCAATCGGAGTAAAGCCATACACGCTGTCCAATCATAGTAGCAGACTGGGTTCAAATAAAATGTGAATTTTAGGTATTTAAAAGTACATTTTTCTGTTTAGTATTTTCAAATACACAGCTCAAAACAAGTATCTGTGTATTTCTATGAAAATAATAAATTGAGAGCATATTCAAATAGTTTTTCCCCAAATGCTATTTAAAAAAACTTGAGTTAAATGCATAGGAGTGTTGAGTCAGTATGAATATTTTCAAATACTTTCCATAGATTAACATGCAGTATTCAACTACTTGTCCTTTCAAATAAAAGGTATCTTCATATGTATGTGAAAGTAGCGATATGAGATAATATTTGAACCCAGGTCTGCATAATAGCCCTACAGACACATTGTGCTTCAGAAGAAGAAAAAAAACAGTTATACACAAGATGAGTCACCAGAGAGATGGAGAGGAATGGGAAAAACGAGGAACGGCAAAGACAGGAAGAGGAACGGCAAAGAGAAATTGCAGAGTGAGAATGAAGTGAAGGAGGTAAGGCTCCTTTTGAACCAGTTTCTAGGTGAAAATAAGGAGAGAGGCTGCCACTGGAGATACAACACAAAACGGACAGTGTGTATCGGAATGCATAGCCCCTAGTGAAGTGATGGCAGGTAGCTGGAGGGCCAGTTGTTAGGGAGCAGCAGCCATGGGACGGGCCGCTGTGTCAGGGTGGATGGAGACCACTCCAGACGATTTGAACTTGGGCAGGTGAAGGCCAAACTTGTTCTCCACACCAGCAAAGGTAGCTGCAGCCAGACGGTAGCCTCCAACGTGGTCAGAGTTGACCGGAGGAAGCTCTGAGATTCGAGACTTCGGAGTGGGCTCGGACCCTGATGGACGACTGGGGAGATGGAGAGAGATGTGAGACATTCCCCAAAAAGTAACCTGTTATAAACTGTGTGTGCGCGTGTGTACTTACTGTCCTCCGAAGTCCACATACAACCACCTCTGTAGAAGCTCATAGGTCACCAGAGTCACACCAAACTGAGGAGAAGATCGACACATTCGAGCTGGGGAGTGGAAAACAAAGTCAAACACCATTTCTCAATCCAACATGCCGTGTTCTTCATTTGAATTCACAAATTATTTTTGCATTCAAACAGGATTCAAAACATGGCTGCCCAGGACCAGTGACACTGAGCAGTGCCTTACCAGCCTCTCTGCTGTGGTTTTAACAGACCTGCAACCTGGAGTAAGCCTGTCTATGTGACCTGGGCCGTGACCTGCACCCTGGGCCGTGACCTGCACCCTGGGCCGTGACCTGCACCCTGGGCCGTGACCTGCACCCTGGGCGGGGCTCCTGAACACCAGCATTGTAAGTCTGAGTACCTTCCATGTTGCGGTCATATGATCATCCACTTTCAGAATGCTCTCCTCCCTCAGGCCTCCTCCAGCAACAACTATCTCTGGTGTATAAAACCAACTGCCTCTAACACATGAATGTGTATGAACTGTGCTGTCGGTGTGACTTTGGGGCAACAGACTTCATGATGGTACCAGAGTGCTCAGGGTAGGCACTGTTGTTTAGAATGCCAATTGCTCGTGATACACCCTAAGTATGTCAATTTCTCCTCCATACCTTCCTCTGCCCTCTCTCACTGCTACTAAACTATGGTAAATAATGTCTCGTTTCCAAACGCTTTCCGGTGAGTTTGGAACACCTGGGACTGGCTTCATTGTGAAAAGCGCTTTTAACGTTGTTCCAACACTGTCCAAAACAGCATCAGGCTTCCTATACCACATTAACAATGTGTCAGAAAAACGCTGTCCACAAAACTGCAGCGTGCATGAACATGTGATTATGTGCACGCGCACACACACACACACACACACACACACACACACACACCTCCAGCTCCCTTCCACAGTGCTCGGAATCCCTCCTCCCGCATGATTTTCCTAAAGCAGTCAGTGACTCCAGAGTAGGTGGTCTGTCCGGCCCTCGCTGCTACCTGCAGACGTGTCTTGATGACATCAGCAGGCGTCACCAGGGAGGCAGCAGGGATACCTGGGAGATGGAGTTAAAGGATGTCACTGGGGGCCATGACTCTGGCTAGATCTGTGTGTGTGTGTGTGTGTGTGTGTGTGTGTGTGTGTGTGTGTGTGTGTGTGTGTGTGTGTGTACCTCCGATGGCTCCAGCAGCTAGCAGCTGGAATGGACCCAGTCTTCCCTGCTCGTCGGCAAACTGAACCTTGGTGTGGGCATAGACTGGGAAGAAGATGGCTGAGAATGGGATGTCTCTCAGGAAACACGCTTTAGCACCCTACACCCGCGCACACACAGAGAGTGTCAAAAACATTACTCCAAATAAAAGGCTGTTGTATTCCAAAATACAAGCACAATGCCACACACACCTTGTAGAGGCCGAACAAGCCCAGGTCTCGGATAACACTGAGGGCGCTGATTCTGGGTCCAGTGGTGATCTCCCCAGCCACCTGTAACCTGATCTTCACTATCTCCAGTGGGTTAGTGAACACCACCTGGGACCCTCCTGCCTGCGTAGGAAGACACATTGGGGGAATAAGTGAGAATAAGAGGAACCAGGAAGAGGCGCCGACCCAGCCTCTAGTAGAACAGAATGGGTTGGGAAGCTTGACAGGAACAAGTTCAACTCCTTCATACTTACACAGGCTCCTGCCAACACCTCAGCAGCGAAGGGAATGGAGTCGTCTTTACCGGTGAACTTATCCCTCACAAAGTCATTCACCTACAGGGAGGGTGAGGGAAACAGGGGGACGGAGACAATATCAGAACGAGCACAGACAGAATATTTTTGGATGTAATCAAGTTTTATTGGAAGGCGCACTGACCATTGAGATTGGCTGATTAAACTGAAGGGGAAGGAGTTTGACTAACCGTGAGTTTAATGGCCTTCTCTGGAGCCACGCCGATGAGCTGGGGAAGAAGACCTGCCATGCAGCATGGGATAGGGGCCACATATTTACATTTTATTCAGTTTCAGATGCTCTCATCCAGAAGTCACATGCAAGTAGGTATAAAGACCTTGCTCAAAGGCACAACAGATTGTATTCACCTTGTCCGATAGAGTGTTAAAGGGATAGTTCGTCTAAAAATCATATTTATCTAAAAGTTCACTTACCAAAAGTTAGTCCAGAATGGACATAGCATGATTTTTCCCAACCATCCATTATTCAGCTCTGTCCCCGGCTGTTATTAGCGTTCTTAGCATCGTCCAAATTCATGAATGGAAACTGTTGGTCCCACTACAGCAAAGCTGCATTGCAAGTGGAAATCTACTCCAAAACACTTCAAACTACATTTAGTATTGCGGTAGCATCGTTTTTTAATCTGTACACTGATGTGGAATTTGGTCAATCCAAAGCAGCACTAGCAAACTATTTCCTACAGCCACTCACACAGCTTTGTGCTTCAGCGATGATGTCATTGGGGTGGGAGTGAACTTTAACCTCCAGAAGCTACGCGAGGTGAGAGTTTCTCTAGCTGGCCCATTATCGTGAATATCATCGTTGGACTTCAGTTCCATTTCTATCGTTGTGAAAAGTGCCGCAATCGTGTTTTGTTTGCAAAGAACGGATACATCTTTGATATATTTCTTTAGATTGTTGAGTCCATACCCAAGACAGAGCTGAATAATGGATGGATGGTAAAAATGACTGTCCATTCTGAACTAACGTTTTGTAAGTGAATTTTTAGATAAATATGATTTTTTAGACAAACTATCCCTTTAAAACCAAGAGAACTTTTGCATGCATTAACCACTAACTTATATTATATGAACCAGATCTCATGATGACTCCAACATATTTGGGAAGAATGAGAGCAAGGTGTTCAAGGATGAGTACAGGGATAAAGATTAAATACAGGAATAAAATAAAAAAATGAAGTGGCAAATGGACAGGTACATGTTGAGTGTCTCAGTGCGAGTGAATCAACACAAGATAGCAGTGTTGAAAGCTTTTTTCCATCAATGGAAGAAAATAGATGGAGAGGGAATAACAGGAGGACTAGCAGAGCAGAAAGAAATGGAATAACTGGAGAAGGAAGATCAGAAGGGGAAGGGGAAGCAGAGCAGACAAAAAGAGGACCAGGAGAAACACAGGATAATGGAGGGAAGGAGAGAGAGAGAGAATGAAGAAAGGAAGGATGGCCAGCTATGAGGAGGAAAGCGGACAGGTGTCCATCCATACCTCTGTAGAAGCCAAAGAAGCCTTCATAGCGCAGCACCTTCTTGGCACAGTCAAAGCTGTTTTTGTACATGAGCTCTCCTACAAACGAGCCTGTACTCCTCTGGTTCTGCATCCGGGTCTTCACCAGGTCTATAGGATACACCGCGGTGGCTCCCGTAGCTAAGAAACACACGCAATTTGAATTGAATAACACCCCTCCTTTGTATGTCATTAGACACTACTTTAATAATGGACTGTAGCCCCCCCCCCC
>JACXGI010009111.1:0-31337 GCA_016801175.1 Esox masquinongy
CAGGGAAACCCGAAGACGGCAGCTGCCATGAAAGATGTGTTAAACAACATATATCTCATTTATATATGGTAGGAACCGCGCCCTGAACCATAAAATTTAGGGTAGGGGGGCTCATGCTATAAGAACTGTGTGTGCTGTGATTGTGTCAGACTCTGTTGGACTGAATGGCACACTGTCTCCAGATATATCTGTATGAATAAAGATAATTGCCGGCACTGCGATTTTGTCTCCTCTTAATCTCTTCTCATTAACCAACTCGGGGAAATACTTTAGGTCGGTACTTCAATACCTAGGTATTTTAGGTCGGTACTTCAATACAAGCCAAACAGAAACAGCCTACCAAGCGTTCTAACCATTTTTGCAGTCTGCAATGTATTAAGAACAAAGTTACTGCTCACGCGTGCTTCCTCGCTACTACCAATATAAACGCTGCCTTGTGTACAGTAGGGTACTCTTGAGTCAGTCGGCATGGTATTATAGCCCGCAATTAATAAAGCAATTATTTATACCTTTTAATAGAGATGGAGGGGTTATGTAGGTTGTTTTAAATGTGTTGGCGTTGAAATGTTAGGTGTATACGCTTAAATCTAACAGAACATTGCAGTTACGTGATCTTTTATACTACAGGGCGATAATTCTATTCTACTTTTTCACTGTTTTTACTTTTGATTTGCCACTTTACGTTTAAAGCTTGCAAATTTAAAATAAAATTGGAGTTCATTCAATAGATTTTTCTGTTCACTGCAGGGTTTACGTTAGTTGGCAAATGCTGGCTTTTCGCCGGTATTAGGTGTACGATATCTCCATTGTTGTTCCCGTGTGTGTCGCGTTGGAGGTGGAGTCATGGCAGTTTTCCTGTGATGTCACTATGGGCGGGTACAGGGTACTATCTGCAGTGGAAAACCAACCGAGGTGAGCCGTGTAGAGCCGAGTCGAGCTTTTTCCATACAATGGAAAAGATCTCAAAGCGGGTGGAGTCGAGCCGGTACCATGCAGTGGAAAAGCGCCATAAGTGTCCCAGTGGGTGCCCTTCCAATGGAGATAATGTGATGCAGTGCCATGTAGGCTGCCCTATATGCTAGAAAATGTGTTGGCCTCTACATGCTCCTACACGCAAGACAATGTGCCCTCATGGGATGCCTCTATGGTGGAAAATGCCCTCCTGGTGCCCCCTGTTTTATATATCCTTTTAAAAAACAGTTTAGTGGCGGCATGATTCTACCTCTTTAATTTCTGTTTGGAGCCAATAAACTCATCTAGACAGTTTTTCAAATCGAAAGAAGTTAAAAAGTTAGCATGGGGAAGTTAAACGTATATTTAGAAAGAAGAAAACGTAAAAACTGTCTGGATGAGTTTATTGGTACCAAAAGAGAGTGGAAATGAGGTAGAATCATCTCTTGGGTGGAGTACCCCTTTATTTTTAGTACAATCCTCACACACACACACACACACTCAGCCACACCCCCTTTAGAATATTGGTGTCAGTGGGTTTAGTGCAGTCTGAGCTGTAACATTCACATCCCACTACAGTGTTTGAGGTTGGTTACATAGCAATATGTGTTACATTTAAACCAATGGAAAGATTGCAGCTTACTTCAGATGCATTACTAATGTGTGTAGACTGCATTTTCTGGTTTGTTTAGGTTTTTAAGGTGTAAACCATGTTATACAATATGCTAGGGATGCCTTGCTATGTAGCTTACTTAGCCATTTCTATGCTAACTGGTGGACTTGATCCAACTCAAATCAAACAGAAAGTGTAGTCATATCTTTCACGTTTATTTAATCTGATTCTACCCTGACTATGCTCCTCAACATACAGTTGAAGTCGAGAGTTTATATATACCTTAGCCAAATACATTTAAACTCAGTTGTTCACAATTCCTGACATTTAATCCTAGTAAAATGTCCCTGTCAGTTAGGATTACCACTTTATTTTAAGAATGTGAAATGTCAGAATAATAGTAGAGAGAAGCTTATGTTTTACTTCATCCCATTCCCAGTGGGCCAGTAGTCTACATACACTCAATTAGTATTTGGTAGCATTGCCTTTAAATTGTTTAACTTGGGTCAAACTTTTCGGGTTGCCTTCTACAAGCTTCCCACAACAAGTTAGATCATTTTTGGCCTATTCCTCCTTTCAGGGTTTTAGGCCTCCTTGCTCACACACGCTTTTTCAGTTCTGCCCAAAACATTTCTATAGGATTGAGGTCAGGGCTTTGTGATGGCCACTCCAATACCTTGACTTTGTTTTCCTTAAGCCATTTTGCCACAACTTTGGAAGTATATTTGGGGTCATTGTCCATTTGGAAGACCCATTTTTTACCAAGCTTTAACTTCCTGACTGATGTCTTGAGATGTTGCTTCGAAATATCCGCATCATTTTCCTTACTCATGCTGCCATCTATTTTGTGAAATGCACCAGTCCCTCCTACAGCAAAGCACCCCCACAACATTATGCTGCCACCCCAGTGTGTCACAGTTGGAATGGTGATCTTAGGCTTGCAAGCCTCCCCATTTTTCCTCCAAACGATGGTCATTATGGCCAAAGTGTTCAATTTTTATAACATCAGACTAGGGTCTTTGTCCCCGTGTGCAGTTGCAACCCGCAGTCTAGCTTTTTTATGATGGTTTTGGAGCAGTGTCTACTTCCTTGCTGAGCAGCCTTTCAGGTTATGTCGATATAGCACTTGTTTTACTGTGGATATAGATACTTTTGTACCTGTTTCCTCCAGCATCTTGACAAGGTCCTTTGCTGTTCTTCTTAGATAGCCTGAGTCCGCCACTGATGATTTACATTTGACGCAGCTCAATTCCATCCATACAGGTTGGCCATGTGATTCTGCTTACTTTGCATCACAGAAAATTGTGTTAATTGGTTATCATTGGCTGCTGACGAGACTGACTTTAAGCTAGGAGTGCAGATGTTTAATCACAGTTTATTTCTTTCATTTGCGTTTTGAAAATCCATCGATGGTTGCCCTAATAATCGCAGGTTACATTCGCACGGGTAAAACTTAAATTTTGTGTGCGGGTGTTCACGTTTGCAAACGTGCATTCGCGTGCCTGGGGTTTCTGCAACAAGTTTTATATACAATAATGTCAGTACCCTTTTCGGGAAATTGACATTTATTTTTCAACGATGTTTTGAAGCTATAGGAAACATGAATAAAACACAAATAACAGAATAGGTTAACACATCCTTAGATTTTGGGTTATGTTCAGATAAAAAGTCAAATTCTGGAAGAACAGGGGTTATTGGATTAATTGGAATGACTGAATATCTGACAGACCTTTAACATGTAATGTAGAGATTTAGCCCAATCATACTGAAGTAGAGTGCAATGGTTTAGAAACCCTTTCCAAGGGCACTGTACATAACCCATTAGGTAAAATGCAAATTCATTTTTGGCAATTCTATGCAAACTCTAACATTGATTGATGCTGCAAAAGGTGTTCAATTGGTTATAGGCTATTCCTATTTGTTTTCTAATGTCTCTTAATATGAATGTAATCTAAAATGTAATCAGATTACATTAGTTTGATTACATGAGTTTAATCAAAAAGTTATGTTACTGATTGCAAATGTGGACAGGTAACTTGTAACTGTAACGGATTACATTTAAAAAGTAACCTACCCAACCCTGAATGTACACTACATTAACTAAGTGTTGCAAAGAAAAAGACATCTCAGACAGGCCAATAAAAAGAGAAGATTAAGATTAAGGAAGAACTCTGTCTAACAGGCCAGCATCCCGGAGTCACCTCTTCACTGTGGACATTGAAACTGATGTTTTGCAGATACTATTTAATGAAGCTGCCAGTTGAGGACCTGTGAGGCATCTGTTTCTGAAACTTGACACTAACATATTTGTACTCTTGCTCAATTGTGCACCGGGGCCTCCCTCTCCTCTTTCTATTCTGGTTAGAGTCAGTTTGAGCTGTTCTGTAAGTTCTGGAGTAGTACACATCGTTGTACGAGATCTTCAGTTTCTTGGCAATTTCTCACATGGAATAGCCTTCATTTCTCAGAACAAAAATAGCCTGATGACTTTCAGTAGAAAGTTCTTTGTTTCTGGCCATTTTGAGCCTGTAATTGAACCCACAATCACTGATGCAGAAGATACTGAGCTAGTCTAAAGAAGGTGAATTTGGAATAAAGTTTTTATGTACATTTTTGAAAACTTTCTTGCGATATAATAACATTTTTCAATGTTATCATAGAAACTTAATTCAAAATATTCAATATATATATGATAATTTTTTTAAAGTTATTTCGATATACAGTACCGGAAAAAATTAAGAGAGCACTGCACCTTTTTCTTTCCTTTCCAAAAAAGTTGAAAAAGAAAGTTTTGAGTGAGGAACAGAAGCATTCAATTTTAACCCTCTCTTAATTTTAACCCTTCTGTTCCGCACTTAAAACCTTCCTTTTTGACTTTTTTGGAAAAGAAAGAAAAAGGTGCAGTGGTCTGCACCTTTTTCTTCCAGAGGTTTTTTTTCCGGATATTTTGAAGAGTTTTCAATGAAGTATGCAGGTATTTTTTAACGTTTAAATATGTTTACAGCAAATGTCTGTTTAATCTCTGAATATAAAACCAACTTAAAGCCTTTGGAAATATACAAAGCAAACGCAAAACAACACAATCCCTGGAGCAATAAAATCTGGATGTTTCTAAAATACGTTTATTTATTGATTTTTACACCAAAACTATATTTGCTGAACCACTATAGGCTACATTCTAGAACAAAAGTCCCACCTGTTTCTAAAAATGAGCTCTCTGGAGCATAAGGGAGGATGGAGGATCAGCTCGGAGGATCAGTTTCCCATTCAATTTCCCAGTATCTCAGTAGCTATTTTAGGTACTGATAGGTCTCCGGACTTTGATGGGATTTGTGCCAGAAATGCAAAAATGCTATCATTTACAAACAACGCCTGTTATTCCAGCTAACAGTAGTGAGGAACCTCCCATTTACCTCTTCTAACTCTCCTAGATGGTGATTTTGATTGCTTGGCAGAGGTGGTGACCTACACCATCCACAATTAGAAGATATAATAAAGATTGTATACTACACTACAACTCTAAGTTTGATAGCATTTTTCCTGAAACATCTCTGAGATCCCCTCCGAGGTATTGGAGGGTTCAACAGACCCAGACCACCAGCTGATTATGTTGAGTCCGACTGTCCGAGAAAAACTTCCATGCCACAAATGACACAATTTAGTCTCTGGAACGTAGTCTTTTGTGATGTAGGTGCTTCCTGTTTTTTCTTGTTTTTCCCCCAAATTTCTTAACCACAAAAAAACAACAGAATAATGTATAATGGTCTGTCTGTTTTTATGCGTGTTTAATAAAAAAAAATTTAAAACATTAAAAGAAAAGCATTTGTTTAATAACAGAATTTCACTTTTGGAAATTTCCAGACTTTTACTTAAACACGTAAAACCAGCTTACACTACTGTAAAGCAGCTAACTCCAATGTTTAATGGCCATCCAGGTGGACCAGGACAGATTAATATCAGGTAATACATCCTGAATAATTTTTAACAATGTTTTACCAGTTTCAGGCTACAGACCCTATCACAACTCAATAAAATAGCGCAGTTATAATATACCATTACAATTCTATTAGAACAATTACTTCAGGCAGTATGAATGTGAAATGAAAAATAAAAAAGCATTGGCACCATCAACCTGTAAAATTGGCAGACTGCTTCGATGGCATAGTAATAAATTCAGTTGCACTCAAGTTGTTCCAAAATATTAAAATTTCCCAACATAAAACTTGCAGAAGTATTAAGTCATATAGGTTTCCATTTTCATGAATAAATAAATAAAGTTTAGTTTCAGTGGCATTTATTTAGATTTCTTTCAAATGTGTTTTATTAGCTAGAATAACACTTAAACATTAGGACTGGTTTCAACTCAGTTTTAACAATTAGTTTAGTAACAGTACGCCCATGAACCTGACTATATTATATATAATATTGATTATTTGAAAAGCTTTTCTACAGAAAGAAGATTTAAAAGAGAACTTGTTGGTATCCAAATCCCTGTACCAGATTATTTCCAATTGCCACAGAATCAGGGAGTTCCGAGAGGAAGCGCGTACATATAGATATGACATCCAGAAGGTAAGCTTCACTGGTCCTTGTCATCTGAAAATGAACAGTGGAAGATAAATACTTTCTAACAGCATACATTTGAAGTCACAAGATCAAAACAATGTGCGCTGTGAAAAATGGTCAACCATAAATGTTATTTAACGGGAGAGTCCCTGCTTCAGGTTACATACCGATGAGAAGTTTGTCAGGTAGGGCCATCATGTGACCAAATCCTGCAAAAGGTCATCAAAATGTGTGTGAATACATGGATTCATTCACTCAAGCATCTATAAATATGAATGTAATATGGGTAACTTTATTTGACTATCAGTAACATTTCAACTATATACCTTGCCTTACCTCTTATTCTAACCATAACCTTTGCAAACAGTTGTTTATCAACTGACAATTTGTTGATAGTATGAACATCTGTAGAGCATCTACATGAGGAAATCAGGACTCAAAAAAAGATTCTGAAAGGTTAAAAATCAACTTCAAACCCAACCCCAACTTACCATATTTGGCACCGCAAAGTGCAGGTCCAGATCTAATGGTCCCAGGAAGTGCCTTACCACTGGTGTCCACACACCAGCAGAGGCCTTTGTCCGCCCAGCATTGCTGGGGCTTGTAGTTGCCATCTTCATCACACTGAGGTTGGAAGGCCGTCACACCCACTTGTTCAGCCGCTGCAGCCTCCAGCTGACACTTGGTAGCAGAGCCATCTGCAGATAAAACAAACATCTAGCCTGAAACACCCACGAGCAAGCAACGAGAATTGATGCAGAGGCTGGGGAAAAACATTAAATCTCATACCTTCCTTGTGCACTTGGGTAGATGTCTCCTGGAAAAGGAAGTAAAAATAGAGAACAGAGAATGAAGGCCTACTCAAGAGACTGCTGAGCTTCATAACCAGTTATATGTCACGGTCCATAGCCGGAGACTAACCTCATCAGTAGAGTCATCGTCCATCAGCTTCATGCTGTTCATGGAGGTATGCTGCTTCATGGGGACAGCAACTACAGACAGAGAGAACTTTTCTTATAGATTTAAAGAGATTACATAATACATACGTATATTCTGAATTATCGTTATTTTCCAGATTCTGAGGGGAAGAGTCTCACCAGAGCGCCCTTTACTCAGCTCTTTCCTCAGGGAGTTGGACTGTTCCTCCAAGTTTTTAATGTCACCCTTCTGACCCAGGACAAAGTAGGCAGTCAGAGCCTGGCCAGCAATGAGCAGGCAGGCCAGGAGGGTAAAACCAGCTATCTTAAAGGCCCGCTTATTGGACCCTCTGTGTAGAATGCAGAAATACGAAAGATAATTTTAATACATTATTGTTTTATAGTGTTTTAGCTCCTCTGAAATAATTTCTATATGACCTAATCCATATAGAAATGATAAAGGCTATTTAAGATGTAAATCAATTATTAGACCATCTTACAGCAAGCTCTATGCTGGTATATACACAAGATCTATAACAATAGGGAATTGAGTTGTTTCGCAGACCCTTATCAGAGTTACGTATTTTTATTTATATAAATAACATGAAAACATTTGTGAAATTTTAAAACTAAAGTTTTTTTAGCGTTCTTACCCTGCTGTAGTTCCAACATTTATTGCAGTTTGCTCACTGGGAGCTCGGATCAGGTATTCGTTCTGAGCCTCGGCCATCCTGCAGCAATCTCTGTTACAAACTTCCAAATGTGTTTTAATCTCAAATGGTTTAGCCAAAACACCCCACTAATAATCGATCTGAAGAGAACTGACACTACTCTGGTTTATGGAAAGTCCCAGCTATTTAACAGGAGTTTAGGTCTGGTCACGTTTAAGTACTGCTGATTGGCCAACTGATCAGCATCATCAGTTGTTGGCAGCATATCTTCTTAGACTCAAGGAGGAAGTAAATAACTTGCATTGGCTGTAACTAAAGTCAACATGAATTGGTTCAAGTAATCCAATGTGTAGTTGGAACTTATAGGACCTTTTGAAAGATTAAAAAACTATTTCAACGGACATATGCTTGTTTTGGAAATATGAAGCAGCTTTGTAAATAATGAAGTGATTGATCTGGTGAGGTCAAAAACATGTGGAACAGAACAGAATTAGGCTGCATGTCTAAACTCAGTCTTGTTATATGGTTTAGTTGTACTCGTGTACATGCTGTATCCATGTTGTAGTTGCCCTAGTAACTACTTCGTCTGTAGAGCTGCACTCAAAACGGTTATTTTAACCCCCCCTCCCATAGTGCCATCACTTCCAAAAACGGGCCCAGAAATATACGGACCAACCTCAATTAAATGGAAAACATTACTACTACACTAGAAGAGGAAAGACAAGTGGTAAAACTATCAAATAGAAAGTTAATTTGAAGGTTGAACTATGGTATTCAATCAGGAGATCTGAAGGGTAGTATAGATCAAAGCAGGGATTTAAGCAGCTCTGTCTCCATCTATTGGTAAAACAATGCAATGGCTCAGTGAGTCCACTTTGATGACAATGAATTTAACTGGACTTAAGAATGCCATCATAAAGCCACTACTACTCCTACAAACAACTTGCTAAGTATTCAGTCAGACAAAACTAAACAAAAATAATGAAAACACTGATGCATAGGGATATCCATTTGTAATAATACCACATTCTCCAAAAAAAAAAAACAACAGATAAAGCAAATGTTGGAATTAACCTTTTATTGAGTGAAAATCTCAAAATAAGCACATTTACAGACGACGTCCACGTCGACCGCCCTTTCTGCGGGTGCTGTCTGACGGAATAGGGGTGACGTCCTCTGAAAGAACAGACCACGGATTATTGAGATTCACATTTACATATTCCCGAAATTACTGACTTCCACAATTTCACTATCTGAAGGGCATTGAACAATTTCCTACACCAGGGCCACACTTATGGAAAGGACAAAACACATTGCCCGAAAGAAAAAAAACAGGCCTGGAAAACATATGCAACTTAACATTTAAAACCCACATATGTAATAAAAGCAATAAAACCCAACCCTTTCCGCAGAAATAGACCCAAAAGCAGGGCAGACCATTAACATGCAGATTATCTATGGATCCAAGGAGTTGGGTTGAGTACATCCAAGACCAAATAAACGGCATTCTCTTTTGTGGAACCCAGCCAGATCTTACCGATGCGTCCGATCTTCATGCCAGAACGTGCCAGGGCACGGAGAGCAGACTGTGCTCCTGGTCCCGGGGTCTTTGTTCTTGGAAGACAAATGGGAACATAGTCAACTACAGAAACACAGTATTCCAGACAGCCAATTTCATTTCAGGGAAACACACCCGCAGAAGTCAACAGGACATCTGATTAACTTATCCAAAGGATGAGAGAGTGGTTGACAAATTCAATCACGTGTACAAGCAAACTGATTCACATTTAGGGTTAACTCCATGTGAAAGGGCTTGCCTATCACGGTCGGGCCGTCCACATGAATATTCGAATGAAACCAACATTAAAGTATTCACACAGCTCTTCAGAACCCCAACCACCAAAACAAACTTAACCACCTGACGGCATGTACGTCTCAAAATTACTAGTATGGGCAAAGTGGATAGTCAATAGCCCTAGTCAGCGTTAAACAACTCAGTGTGCCAATAAACAAGCACAATCTATGTTGACAGAACAAGGATCATGTGAACTTAAATTCCTATACAAAATGTAGTGGGAAGTAACGTACAGGCTGAAGATAAGCAAAAACACGCATCTGAGGTGAGAGCAAGAGGGCCACCATATGAGATCAGGTGGAGGGATTCCTTACCTGTTGCCACCAGTGGCCCTCAGCTTGATGTGCAGGGCAGTGATTCCAAGCTCCTTGCACCTCTGGGCCACGTCCTGGGCGGCCAACATGGCGGCGTAGGGGGAGGATTCGTCTCTGTCAGCCTTCACTTTCATACCACCGGTCACACGGCAGATTGTTTCCCTTGAGGGGGGACGGACATATGAAACAGCCACAGACCACTAAAACACAGGCATTCTCACATCACGAGTTAACAACTGAGCGCCAGTTAGAAATATGCAAGAAGCTTGTGCCACAAACATTCACGTGAATACAGATTTGACAGCATCCGATACTGGGAATGCTGCGTCCCATGGCAACTGGTGCAGTACTTACTTGCCAGAGAGATCAGTGACATGGACAAAGGTGTCGTTGAAGGATGCGAAGATGTGGCAGACTCCAAAGACATTCTCGCCTTCGGCAACCTGGGGTCCTAAGGCAATGACCTGTTCTTCCTTCTTTTCCTTACCCTTACGTGGTGCCATAGCTGAAACAACAGTGCATTCATAGGGTCATTCAACCAGTCCATAGCTAACATCCCAACAAGCGCCAGAACTAATTACCAGCCGAGGTGCTGGTGAAGATGGGACCTCGATAAACACGCAATTCCTTTACTAATGCATTTGTAGTAACCAAATTACACTGACTAGCGACGTCTGACAAGCATCAACGTTAGTTACTGTATTACTGCAACCGAACAAATTGTAGATAGCTAACAGACCAACTTGCAATCCAAACATCGCATGGCACTAGACAGACAACATAAGCTGGCGTTAGTTGGCGTTGCCAGAGACCGCAAAACGTGAAACACACGACTAATAAGGAACTTACGTCAATGTCAAAGCAATGCAGCTAATCTCTAAAAATCGAACCAATCACTTTAACCAACCACGACGACAACAGCCTAGATAGCCACATTATCTTGCTAGCTAACCATTAGCAAAGTCCTAGTAACACGCCTACTGTTACACACATTTAAAGGCTTACGACTTCACGGCAGAAAAAAAGCAATTCGATGAAAACAATATAGTTAACATAGCAATAAATCACTCTAAATGTCTTTGAGGGAGCAACATTCAGGCCTAGCTCCAGTGATGAAACCCGCAGCTTGCAGCTGACTATAATGTAGACCTAATCGACAAACTCCTAAAGCTTTTTTCAGTCAAATTGCACATTTTCCATGCCTATCCAAATTCATTTAATCGATTAAAAACACAATAGGAACTATATTCTTTAATGGAAACGTGATTACTTTGGATTTAACTTCTGCGATAACTTACCTGTGTGTGTCTCTTGTAAAGCCGAAACAGGAAAGGAAAGATTCACTGCTACCGGGTTGAGAGTTCAAGCATTTTTTCCCGGAAGTTTACTCCGTCACGTTACTGCCACTAAGCGGTACATATGTATGCTACACGAACATGCTCAAAAAGAACAATATTGTCTTGTAGGTCTGCAGAATAATATGCTGATTGTATAATGTTGTTGTTTTAAAGAAAATTATTCTATTACGTCCTATCATATACCATGGACATTTCTATTTAATTACATTAAAGAATACCATGCCAATGCACCTAATTCATGCAATGCATTTGGAATGCTTTAGATCTAAGCATGTATTGTTTTTCAAATGGCAGATTTTTTTTCAGGGTAATGACAACCTTTAGTCTTTGGAGACATTTCATTTTGACTGAATAACACATAAAAAAAAGGCCAGAATTACACTATACATTTTAAAATAGCTGCAACCACGTCTGTTACAGCCTTTTTTGCTTGCTAAGTCTAATCACCCGAGAGGATACCACCTAAGACTCTGTGAAAGGAGCACCCATGAGGTACTCAGCCAGTTGGCAGTCAAACCCTGAAGTGAATTACCACTATGTGGTTAATGTTGTGGCTCATTCAGAATGTCAGGATGATTGAATGCCCAATGTTGGCCAAGGAGAGATGGTGGATGTTAGTGGTAGAACAGGGTTTTGCTCACTCAGGCATACATTTAACAGGAGGTTGAGCTTTACTCTGAGCTTTTCACTGAGCATACTCTCGATGAAATAGACCAGTAGTTTTCAACTGGTTTTGCCCCTGGACCCAAATTGAACCAGTTTGTGTCAGTCATGACCCAGCATTTGCTTTGTGATATTAATTTGCCAAAATGCTTTAGGGAAAAAAGTATTTGTGCTAAACTAACATTAATTGTAGCAATTATACAAGGAACCAACATTGCACAGTCAGAAGATGCCCTTGATCAGACAATTATCTGCTATCCATACAGATAACTACTGCAGACTTTCCACAAAAAAGAGAATACTGGAAACTTAATCAGAGATTAGAGAATCATTTTTTCACCAAAACTAAGGAGTTCATCGCGAATGTGTTCAAGCAGAAAAAAATAAACTTTTAGTATGAGGCACTCCTATTTTCATACCAAGAACAAAAACTGTTTTGATCAGAAGGAAACATCTACAAATCACCTGTGATGAAAATGCTTCCATAGAAGCTTAGCTAAGATCCAGAAGAAAATTAATGTGAAGAAGTTATTCAGGAAATATTGGGTATATTTACCAAAAACATAAAGCTGGACTGAAGACTTAAAACATCGCAGACGACACCATGGTGGTAGGCCTGATCAGTGACAATGACAAGTCAGCCTACAGGGTGGAGGTCAAGTGCCTGGCAGCATGGTGTGCTGACAACAACCTGGCCCTCAATGCAAAGAAGACCAAGGAGCTCATTGTGGATTACAGCAAGTCTAAACGCTACAGTCAAGCCCCAGTTCTCATCGATGGCACTGAGGTGGAGCGTGTGTCCAGCTTCAAATTCTTTGGTGTCCACATCTCCGAGGACCTCTCCTGGACCCTCAACACCTCAACCCTGGTCAAAAAGGTGCAGCAGCACCTGTACTTTTTGAGGAGACTGAAGAAGGCCCGTCTGTCTTCCCAGATCCTTGTGAACTTCTACCACTGCACAATCAAGAGCATTCTGACGAACTGTGCCACAGTGTGGTTTGGCGGATTCTCCGTGGCCTACCGGAAGGACCTACAACAGGTGGTGAAAACCACCCAGCACATCACTGGTGCCCAGTTCCCAGCCATCATAGACCTTCAGCGCAAACGGTGTATGCGTAGGGCGCGTGGCATCAATGCCACAAACTGTTTGCCCTCGCACCATCAGGCAGGCGGTACAGGTCTCTTCGTTGCCTCTCAGGGACCTTGTTGCACTACTCCCTTGTACTACTGGACTCTGACACTGCCCTGGAAATGATACGTTCTCAATTGTTACATGTACGTGTCTACCTCGGGAACTTCATTGCTGCTATCCCTGCATTTCAGTTGCACATGCACCATCACCTTGCCTTCATTGCTCATTTAGAATTGCCATTTGCATTGTATTTGCCCTCATTGCACATCTATACATTCCACTTGTAACATACACTATACCTAACACTTGTAAATATCCTCCCCTCCTCTATTTGCACTTCGGCTTAGATGCTAACTGCATTTCATTGTACTGTACTCAAACTGTTTAATAACAATAAAGTTGAATCTAATCTAAAAAAAAATTCAATTCAGACGGGATCATTCCCACAGCGTACTGCGCTTACCTTTACAATTGTAGATCAGCCTGTGTGTCTTAGAGCAAAACCAAAACCCCCCACTTGTTTCCAGAGACTACTGAAAATATAACCTCATTTCATAATTATTTAGCTCCAACTGGTCATTTTTAGGAATGTATTTTTATGTGCACCTGATGAGGTGGTAGTCAACAAATAATCTAAAAAAAACTAATCTAAAAAATATTTGTTTTAATTAATTTCATTCTCCAGCTACATTTATTGGGAATGATCAACAAGAATATCAACAATACCCGTACTCTATTTGTCATGGTCGACAAGCTTACAAACACCCTAAAGCAGATAACATCAGAACTCGGCACTGTACAGTCACTACGAACACCAAGACATAACTTGGTTATATCACAATTTAATACAATTGATCAAAAATTCCCTAGATGAAACAGTTCGACATCTTAAAGCTTCCACATGTTGTCTCGACACTGCCATTTTTAAAACAATATTAACTCTATAACAATGGATCTACAGCAAATAGTTAATAGCTCTCTGCAATCAGGCATTTTCCCAACGTCTCTAAAAACAGCTGCCATTAACAGCTCCCTATTAAAAAAGAGAACACTGGATGCATCTATATTGAACAACTATAGATCTGTATCAAATCTCCCTTTTATAGCCAAGATCATTGAGAAGGTTGTCTTCAACTCAGCAATTTTGTGAACTCAAGCGGTCTCTTAGACAAATTTCAGTCAGGCTTCCGACCTCACCACAGTCCTGATACTGAAACGGTCATGATAAATGTTATAAATGATATACGTCTGAATACGGATTCAGGTAAAATAACAGTTCTGGTTGTATTAGATCTCAGTGCAGTTGTATTGTTGATATTCTTGTTGATCATTCCCAATAAATGTTACTGTCTAGCCCTGCCTAACTCATAGTTGAAGCTACCAAGTGGATCTGAAGTTTAGTTTTTCTCCACTTACGTTCCGCTTTCCTACATTCTCTTTTCAGAGCACTTACCATCATGGTGGTTCTCCATGGTATTTTCTGTTTCCTAGTTTTCTTTAACTTTACTGGTACACGATCCATGACATTCAATATTTTGGCATTAAAATTATCCAGGAGTACATCAACTGACTCAGCACTTATAGTTGGAGAGATAGCTATGGCTTCCATAAACTGAGCATTGGTACTCTCATTAATGTACATTTTCTTAACAGAAACAGAGTTTACTTGAACAACCGGGGTGATCAGTGATTCAAAAAAGACACAGAAATTATCAGACAAGTCTTTAACCATGACAAAGGAAATATCAAGACCTTTAGAGATCAGATCTAAAATGTGGGCTTGAGTGTGTGTACGCTCTTTCACATGTTGAATGAGATCAAAAGTGTCAAGTAGGGCAAAAAGTTATTTGGCATTATTGTCCGTATTATTATCTATGTGGATGTTAAAATCCCCTGTAATAATAAAGAAGTTATAATCAAGTGATATAACAGAGAGTAGTTCAGCAAAATCATCAATACAATTTGCAGAATATCATGGAGGTCTGCAAATGGTTAAAAAAAACATTTTGGGGGCACCCTTCAATGTAAAACAGAGGTACTCAAAAGAAATAAAATTACCAAGTGTATTTTCTTTGCACTGGAATGTATCTTTGAATAGGGCAGCCACTTCTCCTTTCCTACCATTTTGACACATTCATATAACCAAATATTTTGGGTGCTGTCTCGTTAACAACAGTAGCACTACAATCTTCTGTTAGCCACGTTTCAGTGAGAAACATAAAATCTAGGTTGATGGATATTATAATGTAATTTACTGTACCAAGAATGATTTGTTGGTGAGATCTGATATTAAGTAAAGCCAGTTTAATAGATATAATAGGGGTTCCTGGACTAGTAGGTTGACGTGTTACAGTTAACAGATTAAACAGGTTTACTTTATACTGTAATTGCATGCACTTGATTCCTTCTATTTCTAATCAACACCGGAATGTGGTGGAGGGGGAGCGCGTGAGTGTGGTAGAGGGGGAGAGGGGGAGTGTGGTAGAGGAGAAGAGGGTGGGTGTGGTGGGTGGGGGGGTGAGTGTGGTGGAGTGGGAGAGG
This sequence comes from Esox masquinongy, assembly GCA_016801175.1. Lineage (NCBI taxonomy): Eukaryota > Metazoa > Chordata > Actinopteri > Esociformes > Esocidae > Esox > Esox masquinongy. The sequence goes on from JACXGI010009111.1 coordinate 15,582, forward strand.
GTGAGTGCGGTGGAGGGGAGGGTCGTTGAGCCCTCGTTTGGGACAAGGACAACTTCTGGTGATTTTAGTCAGAGGGTCAGGAGGGGGGGTGGATACTCTGCCTATGAGTACTGTCCTTCATGCTTATCTTGTTTGGACATGGCATTCCAAGAGCGTGACGTATGTTGGCACCAAGCAGCTGGAATCCCATGATGTTTGGATGAACCCCATCAGGTCTAAAGTGGTCTTTACAGTTCCAAAAGATATTGAAATAGTCAACAAACTTAATCCCATGGTTGAGGTATGCCACGTTATGTATGTTTATATTCTAGTACTTGTTTTAATTCTATTGTATTTTTCTTTTTCTTTGTAAAGCACATTGAATTGCTTCCATGTATGGATTGTGCTATTTGAATAAACTTGCTTGCTGACTTGCTAATGCACAGATCTCAGCTTCACTCAAAAGGAAAATCCTGTTGAATTACATCACAGTATACTACAAGTGTTACTAGCATGTCACAAAAACCTGTCCTAAACCTGAGGCCCCACCCATGTGGAAAAAACTTCTGCATAAGTACCAAGATAAAACCAATGCCACTTTACATTCACTGATTTTTGACTGTCAGTGTTTTAAATAAAGTATCAAACAGAACAAAATATAAATATACAATCTGTAATTCAATAAAATCAGACAGTTGGTCAGGAGTCCACACTACTGTTCAAAAGTTTGGGGTCACTTAGAAATGTCCTTGTTTTTAAAAGGAAAGCACATGAAAATTACATCAAATAGATTAGAAATACAGTGTAGACATTGTTAATGTTGGAAATTACTATTATGCTGCAGCTGTAAACGGCTGATTTCTAATGGAATATCTACATAAAAGTACAGATGCCCATTATCAGCAACCATCACTCCTGTGTTCCAAAGGCACGTTGTGTTTGCAAATCCAAGTTTATCATTTTAAAAGGCTTACGGATCATTAGAAAACCCTTTTGCAATTATGTTAGCACCGCTGAAAACTGTTGTGCTGATTAAAGAAGCACTAAAACTGTCTTTTGGACTAGTTCAGTGCTTTTTTGAGCATCAGTGTTTGTGGGTCCATTTACAGGTTCGAACTGAACTTTCTTCTGAAACTCGGCAGTCTATTCTTGTTCTGAGAAATTTAGGCTATTCCAGGGATGTAAATAGAAAATTATGGCTAAACCCGTTTTGGGAGGTCTGAGCACACTCCCCAAAACATCTTTTCATCAAGTATTTATAGGGTAACAACGGGTGTAAAATCTATCAAAATAAGGTTATTTTTGGTCAAGGTTGGCTAAAAGTATACCTGTCTCATAGTTTGTGTGCTATACTGATCTAATATGACATCTATCAAAACAAAGAAATTAAAGTCCACTCTGTCTTCATCCATCCAACACCAACAAAAGTCACAAAAACGGTTGTACTATTTAGCCAAAATACTTTTGTCAACTATAGTTTATAGTAAATAAACTACATTTACATACAGTATATTCTCTTTCTAAGCGAGACTTCTCTGCATCATTCTGAATCATGACTCAGATTCAAAAACAGATTTAGTCATTAGCCCATTCATCTCGGAATAAAGAAATTAAAAAAATTTATCATAATTAAAAAAAGAAACATTTAACAAACGGGTCTCCCTTCCTCTGAACAGAATACGTTGCAACGTCAACTTCAAACTCAAACAAACATGAATCTGTGAAACACAGTTTTGCAAATGTGTTCCTGATGATTATTAGTGACATACAAATGTTAGCTAGCATGTCATTAATGGGAAATTAATATTTTCAGTAGTTCGTTAGTGTTGTCGCTAAAAAATACGACCCCCTATTATAGGCCACTGTCCCCAATTATTGGCCACCTTACTATTTTCTTGAATTACATTATAATTAATTTTTATTTGTATTACAAATGAGAGACCTTAGTCTTCTCTGAAGTGTCTACTAGAAAGTTGTAGCTAGCTTTCTTGTCTTCCGCTAAAGAAAAATGCTTATCACTTTGATATTACGTGACGTCTGGTCTGTCGCGCAAGTCTAATTTCACGAACTGCAACTTGTCTAAACAATTTCCATACATGACATATTTAAAATCTCAAAAAAATGTTTTAACCTCCATACATTTCTATAAAAAATGGCATTGGGCTAGCTGAAATGTTATATTGATTAGCAAAACGTACCGTTGCTTTCCAGTGCATTTACATTTTGAATTTGAGAGGATTTACTTCTCCGAACACTAGAAACGTTAGCTACTATTTACAGAAGAGAGCTGGCTTCAGATGAGCGAGTTACGTTCAAAGCATCAAACTCAACCGAACATGCTGCCAAATGAACATGATTCTATACAATTTCTATACAATTTTTAAGAATTTTATATGTGATGGAAAGATTGACGAAAAAAAGAAACCCCAGAGAAAATATATTGACTAGAGAAAATTAATGGAACACTAAAATCACACTCTCGATGAACAAAATATACAGCTTTGGAAAAAACTTAAGAGATCACTGCAAAATTATCAGTTTCTCTGGTTTTACTATTCATAGGTATGTGTTTGGGTAAAATGAACAGTTTTGGTTTATTCTATAAACTACTGTCAACATTACTCCCAAATTCCAAATAAAAATATTGTCATTTAGAGTATTTATTTTTCAGAAAATAACAATTGGTCAAAATAACCAAAAAAAATGCATTGTTTTCAGACCTAAATAATGCAAAGAAAACAAATTCATATTCATTTTTCAACAACTAAATACTAATGTTTTAACTTAGGAAGAGTTCAGAAAACAATATTTAGTGGAATAACACTGATTTTTAATCACAGCTTTCAAGCGTCTTGGCATGCTCTCCACCAGTCTGTCACATTGATGTTGGGTGACTTTATGCCACTCCTGGCACAAAAATTCAAGTAGCTCGGCTTTGTTTGATGGCTTGTGACCATCCATCTTCTTCTTGATCAAATTCCAGAGGTTTTCAATGGGGTTCAGGTGTGGAGATTGGGCTGGCCATGACAGGGTCTTGATCTGGTGGTCCTCCATCACACCTTGATTGACGTGGCTGTGTGGCATGGAGCATTGTCCTGGTGGAAAAAACAATTCTCAGAGTTCGGGGACATTATCAGAGCAGAAGGAAGCAGGTGTTCTTCCAGGATAACCTTGTACTTGTGCTTGATTCATGCATCCTTCACAGAGACAAACCTGCCCAATTCCAGCCTTGCTGAAGCATCCCCAGATTATCACCGATTCTCCATCAAATTTCACAGTGGGTGCAAGGCACTGTGGCTTGTACGCCTCTCCAGGTCTCCGTCTAAACATTAGACGGCCAGGTGGCAAAGATGAAAATTTGACTGGTCAGAGAAGATGACCTTACCCCATTCCTCTACAGTCCAATCCTGATGGTCTTTTGCAAACTTCAGCCTGGCTCTTCTTTGCTTCTCATTAATGAAGGGCTTTTGTCTAGCTTTGCACGACTTCAGCCCTGCCCCTAGGACCCTCTTTCGAACCGTCCTCGCCGTGCACTTCACCCCAGTGTTTGCCATTCTTTTTGTAGGTCACTTGATGTCATCCTACGGTTGTTGAGTGACATTCGAATGAGTTGACGTTCATCTCGGTCAGTGGACAGTTGTTTTCGCCCTCTGCCAGTCTGTAGCTTTGTAGTCCCCAATGTCTGTTGCTTGATCTTGTTCTTATAAACTGTCGTCTTTGACATTTTCAGGATGGAAGCAACCTGACGCTCACTGTATCCCTCTGCTTGTAAAGCCAGAATTGAACGCTTCTTTTCCTCACTCAAAAGCTTTTCTTTTCAACTCTTTTGTCATGCAGAATAGTTGTTTTTATTCAAATTAACTTTGAGGTACTACTTGCACTGTTTTTGCCATCCAGCTGGTCCTATTGCAAGAGGATAGTGATGATCACAGCAGTGGCTTTTATACTTTTCATTGTTAAATTAGATTTGGTTCAGGTAATCACCCAATCCGTACCTCATTAAATAAAATGAGGTGTGCCTGTGTTGGAATTTAACAGACACTGGAATGGAATGGCTGCCATACATGTAGAGATGCTGATTTAAGAAAAATAAGGAGTGGTCTCTTAATTTTTTCCAGAGCTTTATTAAAGATCAAAACATTGACTGTACGTTGTGTAATTCGTTGAGGACCAAATGATGTAACAACAGTCAAGGGAAACCAAAATCACCAACTGACTGAGGGCTGGATTCAAACTCACACCAAAAATCAAAGTAAACAATTGAAATCACAGGTTGTTTCAATTTGCGAGAATTTCATCACGGCAACTCATAATGTGACTCAGTAATGTGTATGGCCCTCATGTGCCTGTATGCACTCCCGACAACATCTGGGCATGCTCATGATGAGATGGCGGATGGTGTCCTGGGGGATCTCGTCCCAGACCTGGATCAGGGCATCAATGTGCTCCTGGAAAGACACAAAGGAGCAGATACCGGTCCTGCTGCTGGGTTGATGCCCTTCTACGGCCCTCTCCAGCTCTCCTCGTGTAACGACCCATCTCCTGGTATCTCCTCCATGCTCTTGAGACTGTACTGGGAGACACAGCAAACCTTCTTGTGACGGCATGTATGGATGTGCCATCCTGGAGGAGCTGGACTACCTGTGCAACCAGAATGGGCTGCATGTACCACCTCATGCAACCAATAGTGACAAGGACACTAGCAAAACACAAAACTGGAGAAGAATCAGTTAGGAAGAATACGGAGAGAGCAATTGTCTGTGGCCACCACCTGCAAAACCATTCCTTTTTGGGGGTTGTCTTGCTGTTGGCTCTCCAGTGCACCTGTTGTCACTTTCATTTGCACCAAAATAGGTGACATTGATTTACAATCGCTTATGCTTCCTAACTGGACAGATTGAAGTTTAATTGACTTGGTGTTATTCTGTGATGATTACATATTCCCTTAATTTTTTTGAGCAGTGTATATTAAATTTGCATTTTACCCCTGAGGACCCTCAAGTGATTTGCATCTTGTTTAAGAGATTTCTAGGTCAGTGAGATTTGTTTCACAAATAATTGGCTAGGAGCACAGAAATGGGATTTGCGAGCTAAACAACAAACTGTACTGCAGTACATAAGAACGTATATTGTAGGAAAATGCAGTCATGTTTTGTTTCATTTCGCAAAGCCTCCATGGTATACCAATACTGTACTACTTTTAAGTGTAGAGCCATTGGATATCTTTCAGTTCCATTCAACGGATATTGGTAAATGTACAAGGTTTTAAAAGAAATCCATAATTTATAAGACTTGCTTTGGCCCATCTTTTTGAAATTACATTTATTCTTGTTAGGTTGTCTTTGTCCTTGGCAGACAGCTAGCTAGCCAACTAACTTCACACAACACAATTGCTTCTCTTCAGAATAAAATTTTTTCGGAAGTGATCTGATGTTGATATTGAACCATACGTTTGAATCGGAGTAAGCTAATGAACAGGATTTTTGTGACAGTGGGAACTGCATTAGCTGCTTCCTGACAATATCCAGGTGAAATACACTGAAATATGGATTGAAGAATGTACAGCTCTGGAAAAAATTAAGAGACCACTGCACCTTTTTCTTTCCTCTCCAAAAAAGTTGAAAAGGAAAGTTTTGAGTGAGGAACAGAAGCTCTCAATTTGCAGTGGTCTCTTAACTGCAAATTGCAGTGGTCTCTTATTTTCTCCAGAGCTGTATATAGCATTGGGACCAAAACAGTTTATCAGGTCCAAGAAAGAAGTTCCGTTCATTAATGTATGCCTTGCTTATTGCTTAATGAACTGTGGCTGTGAGAATTAAAAATGTGTACTGTAATATGTATATATTTTACATATGGATATTGTCAGTAAATGGAAATTTTATTAGAACATTGAAGGAAACCAGCTAACCCTGCTTGACACATGGATCTTTCTGCCAGTCAACTGTATATTTTACATAAGTAAAACTGATTTTGTGGGTTTTTAAACAACTTGAACACAGTTACTTTGATGTTATTTTGACTATTGAACATCTAGTAGGTACGTCCTTCACAAGGTTTGATGACACCAAGAGCAGACAAGCAAGACGCAGCATGCATTTCATATGTATGTGTGGCCCTTGTTGTGCAAAAGTTAGCACTGTTGTTGAGGTATATGTGATGGAACTAATGATGTAACTGAAGCCTAGAAGGTAGTTCAGGGTGCTTTCAAGATGGTAACCAGTGGGACACATCTTATTTATTGTGAAACTTTGCTTATTGAACATGGACCCATGTATCATTAATTTGCCACAAAACAGTGGAAGCTAACATCTTTACACAGAAAAAAACACCACAAGGTTGTAAAACCATAACTGATGAGATAAGTCACAGAGGCCAAAGTTATTATAGAAAGGCAAGGTACCTATGGTGCACAGGACCTAAAACAGAGGCGAAGATGAATGCTTTCAGCATGACAACAACCGAATCACACAGGAAAGACAAAGCTGGAGTGGCTTCAGGACGAGTTTGTAAATGTCCATGAGTGGTCCAGCAAAAGCCCAGACTTGAATCCAATTGAACATCTGTGGGGAGACCTGAAAATGTCAGTTCACCGACGCTCCCCATTCAATCTGACAGTTACTGAGGATCTGCAAGGAAGAATGGGTGAAACTGCTCAAATACAGGTATGCAAAGCTGGTAGAAATATACCCAAAATTAATTGAAGCTGAGATCACTGCCAAAGGCACTTCTACTAAGTACTGAATAAAGAGTCTGAATACTTATGTACATGAGATACTACACCGATCAGCCATAACATTATGACCACAGGTGAAGTGAAGTGACAGGTGAACTGAATAACACTGATAATCTCGTTATCAGGGCACCTGTCAATGGGTGGAATATATTAGGCAGCAAGTGAACATTCTGTCCTCAAAGTTGATGTGTTAGAAGCAGGGGCGAAAATCTGATATCAACTTTGGAAGGGACAATTACATTAAATTTTCTCCCGAGCAATTCTTGCGGGGGACACCAAAAGTAGAGTCATAATACTGTTTTAGTTTGCAGCATCGTTTGCTTGCTACTGTAGCTCTGGAAATTCAGCTATTGTGTGTGAACCCTACCAACATAAAACAAACTTACTGTATTAACCTCACGTTAGGTATGTGTATTGAGTGCCTTTTAGTCGGTAGACATGAACACTGCCACCTTGCCAGCTAAGGAACACTACATACACTGCATTGCAAGCTTCTCTCATTGACTCAAATTCAAACAACTGCAAACACTGGTTGATGTTACTGTAGCTTGCTAGCAAACGTCAGCTTACCGCTTAGCTAACATAGTGTGACCTGTAATTCAATGCAGCAAAAATGAAGGCTGGTGACAGTTAGAAATGTGTTTTATTGTATTGAGTGGTAGAAGTAAGGAAATGTCTAACATATCCTTTGTTTGAACTAGTTACTGAAAGTCAACCACCAACAACAGATTGTCAGATTCCCACACAAACACTGTACCAGTATCTGCACCATGTACCACAGCAGAGGGCTTGGGGGGCTGTGGATCAAACCACTGAGAGGCAAAGGGCATATAGTGTCTATAACCAGCATAAGTGTTTTTGCTTATTAATATTAATATCTATAACCAGCATAAGTGTTTTTTCTTATTAATATGTTAAAATTATGTTTAAATAACATAGTTATGTTTACAGTGAAATATTGGGGGGGGCCAGTCATGGTTTTCCCCAGGATGGGGGGGTCATCCCCCCCGTCCTTCCTATGGTTAGAAGCAGGACAAATGGGCAAGCGTAAGGATCTGAGCGACTTTGACAAGGGCCAAATTGTGATGGCTAGACGACTGGGTCAATGCATCTCTAAAACTGCAGCCCTTGTGGGGTGTTCCTGGTCTGCAGTGGTCAGAACCTATAAAAAATGTGTCCAAGGAAGGAAAAGCGGTGAACTGGCGACAGGGTCATGGGCGGCCAAGGCTAATTGATGCACGTGGGGAGCGAAGGCTGGCCGGTGTGGTCTGATCCAATAGACGACCTACTGTAGCTCAAATTGCTGAAAAGGTTAATGCTGGTACTGATACAAAGGTGCTAGAACACAATCAAGTTTGTAGCGTATGGGGCTGCCTAGGTGCAGACCAGTCGGAGTGCCCATGCTGACCCTTGTCCACTGTCGAAAGTGCCTACAATGGGCACATATCAGAACCGGACCACAGAGCAATGGAAGAAGGTGGCCTGGTCTGATGAATCACGTTTCCTTTTACATCACGTGGATGGCCGAGTGCGTGTGTGTTGCTCACCTGGAGAACACATAGCACCAGCATGCACTATGGGAAGGAGGCAAGCCGGCGGAGGCAATGTGATGCTTTGGGAAATGTTCTGCTGGGAAACCTTGGATCCTGCCATTCATGTGGATGTTACTTTGACACGTACCACCTACCTGAGCATTGTTGCATACCATGTGCACCCTTTCATGGTAACGGTATTCCCTGATAGCATTGGCCTCTTTCAGCAGGATAACGCGCCCTGCCACAAAGCAAAAATGGTTCAGGAATGGTTTGAGGAACACAACAAGTTCAACATCTTGGTGCCAGATACCACAGCACACCTTCAGAGGTCTAGTGGAGTCCATGCCTCAACGGGTCAGGGCTGTTTTGGCGGCAAAAGTGGGACCTACACAATATTAGGCAGGTGGTTTTAATGTTATCAGTGTATATTTCAACTTTATATTTTGTATAAATTGTCAAACTTTTAAAACCTGTTTTCACATAGTCATTATGGGTTATTGTGTGAAGATTGATGGCAAAAAAATCTAATAAATTATAAATTAGGTTTATAACTAAACAAGTGTGGAGAAAGTGGTCTGAATACTTCCCAAAGGCACTGTATGCATGTTAAGGATTCAAATTTGATTTGGATGTATTCATGACAACCATAAATCCCTCCTATTCCAGTCATCCACTGTTAAACGGGCTGAGGTATATATAAGGACAACGGGCTGAGGTTTATGCTTGCAATGACGTAGACATCTCTTGGGGATTAAGGTTGGCTGTACTGTCTTGTGGCAGTAAGATTCTAATTTATAGTCTGATCACCACAAGCAATTCAAAGCATTCATCGTGGCTCCCTCTGCTGCCCAGTAGCTATTATCACATCCAAGATCCAAGAGATCGTCAACAGCTATGTGGAAAATAAAAATGAACGACACAGTTAAAAGGACAGTGGTTTCTTTATTTGTAAATTAAAACTCACAAAAATATTAGCTACCAACAATAAAAAATATTAACAACAACTGGTTGATTGTACAGTCTGGATGACGATTATTTCCTTATAGTTAATTCATGATCACTACTCATTGAGGGCCAACATTATCATACAGAATCTTTGAATGTTGGCAGTGTGAAATTCACAGGGACCTTTGCTGAGTGGGGTATAGAACGAACCTTCACCATACGTGGGAACCAGCAGGGCCCATGTCCTGATCTCTACATCTATAAGCCCAAACAACTCAAGGCCCCTATGAACCAGAACACGAATACCATATATTGCATTGTATAACGGCTCAAGAGGAAAAGGAAATGTCAAGACAAAAGAAATGTCAAGACAAAACAAATGTGAATATATTTGAGCTCCTTGAGCAAACTGAAATGAGAGCAGCATTTGTGCATGCGTGTGTGTCACTACACAACGTGCATGATTTAGTACCTTAAATACAATTCATCTAGAACGGACCCATTCAACTGCACTTCTCCAAATAACACAAAATGCAACATGGACCCTCTGATTTGGGAGCACCACAAAACCCTATCCACAAGCAAGGACTGTTCTCTTCAAAAGGAAAGTTGTACCAAAACCTTCTTACACCTAGTGTTGAGAAATAAATATTGTGCTTCTAGGAGAGCATGGTTTCAGAGTGGATCGTTTAACGGTACAACGGATCGAAATACAATAAATAAACATTAACCTCCCAGATATGTTCATATTCTTTGTATCTGTATCCATAGCAACTCACAGAGATAAAACAATGTTTACATTCCTCTTACCTTGTTTAATAAAAAGCGCTTGCGTTCTGTACAGAAACCTCTAGAGGGGGCATGTACAGCCTTGAATTGACTGTTCAAAATCCATTTTCACCTCTGTCAACTTTCCCCCAAAGGTATTTGATGAAATCATAAGAACCTTCCTGATTGGCCACTTTTAAATGAGCTAGGACCACAAGGTGCTTTGATGAATGACATGTGACAATGACACGGGACCGCATGAACTACCACTTCCTATGGCCATTCACACCACCAACATGGATGCATGAGGACCACTTCCTATGGCCATTCACACCACCAACATGGATGGATGAGGACCACTTCCTATGGCCATTCACACCACCAACATGGATGGATGAGGACCACTTCCTATGGCCATTCACACCACCAACATGGATGGATGAGAACCACTTGATATGGCCATACATACCAAAAGGGATGGATGAAAACCACTTGCTACTGCCATTCACACCACCAACAGAAATGGATGAGGACCACTTCCTATAGCCATTTATATCACCAACAGGTCCAGTGGGTTCACTAAACTATTTAACTTCACCCCTGTAGAGCTAAATGTTTCCGAAGATGTGGAGATATGTGACTGTGAATGCCGCTGTTCGGGTGTGCTGGGTTTGAGTACATGTGGCAAAGCCATTCCAGGTGAAAGGGGAGAATGCTTGTAAACTAGGACATCAGTTCACTTCCTCAGTGGAGCAGGTCAACTGATATTGTTCTATTTTGCTCTAGTCCATTGTCTAATTTCCCAGGCACCACAGGAGGTACCAATACAGGGGCAAAATGAACGGGGCAGGTTGAGTTGGGAAAAAACGGGTCAACATGGTGCTCTCCGTTATCTTTTCTTAACAGTGGAAAGTTATGCAAGCTTGGTACAGTGAAACATTGGATGGCGGTGGTGCTGGCCTCCTCGGACTGATAAATTGCATCCTCCACCTTAAGGCCTTTACGCATGCAGCTACATTTCTCATGTCACATTTATCATCAGTTTCTAGTGTATTCAACTGACATTGGTGGCGTCAAGCTGTATTTGGAAATGGGTTTCAATATAGAATTATTAAGGCAGTTTTACAACCAAGGACAAGCGGTAACATTCCACTGGCCAACGTAAGGGCAGCATGTCTCGTTTGGAAATATATTTTTTCCATCCACTGTACTGTGGAGTCTTACAACTGAAGATCTAAGACACCACCAAAGGTGATTTGACTTGATCAAAGGACAAGGATCAGTGTGGTCGGTGGGAGCTTTAAATAGGCTCCATTTACGCTTTGAGAGGAACACAGATTAAAAACATGGGACAGTTAAAAGGAACGTACAAGGCTCGAAAGATGCGTTGTGCGACCACAATAACTCGAAAACCAATACAGACATCCAGCGGTATATGCGTGTTAATTATTAAAATATAAATTCAGAAATACTTTCAAATGAACATTCCACTCTGGCACTTGAATATCCATTGTTGGCTAATGTACTTTACATGACTGGCACAGATAAATTAAGTCTGGGCCAGAGAGCCAGTCTGTCTGTCGAGAGAGCACACGTTAGTGACGGAATTGGAACATCGGTTCCAGTTGAGGGAATGATCCATCTTTTTGAACCTCCACCCCCTCTCTAATCAACCCAGCGTTGCTGTGCGCATCTGCCCATGGCGGGCACATTGTCACTCCCTGGGAGAAAGAACTGGAAAAATCCTGAAATCAAGTTCACGTCTTCGCCAGTGCCTCATTTTCCCCTCCCGAATTCCTGCACCCTAAACGGAGGTCCCTGGTCCCGCTTCCTTAGCTCCCGGTCACCCCAACTGAGTGCTGGCTGACTGGTGCGGAGGGGGCGCGTCCCCTCTGTTGGGTGGGGTCAGGAAGGGCAGGTTGTGGCGGTGTCCCTGTCCTTGTGTAACCCAGCCATGCTGAGGCTACCTGGAGTGGAGCAGCTCCTCCCTGAGCCAGCTGGGCAGAGGCTGGCCCATTTTATAGAGCAGCTTGGACAGCTCTGTGTTGTGATCCCGGTAGTGCTCCCTCAGGAAGGAGCGAGACTGCCAGAGAACAAGAGGGGAATGGGGAAGGTGGGGGGGGGGGCAAATACAGGGTCATTGAGTTGCAAGAACATTCCAAGTAGACAGATGGATAATTTGTAGCTCACACCCTAGACACAACAGTTGGCCATTTGTTGTCGAAATATAGTACATATAACTATCAGTATTATCGTGAGTGGCTAACAATTAAGCACAGTCAACTTTGTGTGTAGAGAGAGGTTTTGATTTGCCCAGACTGCTGAGCAGCTACTGAGTAACTCCAGCTTTGCTCCGTGTCCCATGAGCCGTGCCATTCCGGCTGCCACAGAGTGAAAAATCACCTGCCATTATCCAGCTAATTACCTGAGAGGTTGTCTGTGCCAAACCATTCAAGGTAACTTCAAGGACCTGAGCTCGTCGCCCACCCTACCCACCTCACCACCCCATCCCTATGGCTGCTAATTAGAAACTCTGGCTGGATCTGGTGGCTTTCCAAACCCAGCCCGTCAGGAGCTGAACTAAGGCTGTCACAGACGTGCGGAAATATGATAAAGCCACAGTGCAAAAAAAAAGAAAACTATTAAAAGAACCTTTTTTAAACATATTTTGGGGAGGATATAACAACCCTATTGAAAAAAACCGCTGGCCTGTCAACGTGAAAGAATAGAAATAAGTAATAAACATTCTAATTTACTGAACTTTACTGATAATAACTTACGTCTACGTCCATGTCGGGGTACCTGCGCCCTTTACTCTTGCCCAGGCATTTGGTCTTGCCTCCGTCTAACAGCTGGCACCAGAAGCCTTTCTTAGGATCGAACCTGGGACAGAGGAACACAGACGGAAATTGGAGGAGGGACGGTCAAAATGAATGAAAAATGAAGTCTTGTCAACCTTATCAAGGCAAACATCCTGAACAGATGGTTTCCGGCTCTTCGTGTTTAGAGAGGAGACGCGGGACAAAACATATCCGTTGTCCGCGGGGGAACGCGGCTGACAGATGTTGCTGTTTACGACGCTGGCTGTGTGATTATGTGGTCAAACGTCAGAGGACGAGGGGAAAACACAACAAGCCAGAAGAAAAGGAATTGGTTGGCGCAATCATGTCAACGCCTTGGAAAGGCCTCCTGAAGGGAGTGTTCTGAAAAATTGCACCAAAGCTGTGAATTAACCCCTCGCCTCTTGCGCAGAGCTGGAAAGATGGGTTCCTCCACAATCCTGCTGGCATTGGTCAAGTCCGTGTTTTAATCTGCAATATTGTTTCACGCAAAAGCTTTCCTTTGCCAAGAGTTGTCGACAACAGATAAATGGAATGGTTGCATCCTGTGAGGGCTTCCACACCGATTTGCTAAACACCTAATGAAGACACTCACGCTAAAATCTTGTGGTAGTTCAGTGTGTTTGTCAGCCCAAGGAACTTCTGGATCTTGTCCATCACTGCAGCAGGTTCTGTTCTGAGCATCTGACCGTCCAGAACCAGGATCTGGGGAAAAACAATTACACCACAACACAGTGAGACAAAAAACATACTCAACATTATTTTTACATGCAGATAAAACCAACACACACACAGACACACACACACACAGACAGACAGACAGACAGAAATTAACATATCAACGCTGGTTTCCATTCAACCACATGCTTTCACACAACCCAAGCCATGACCCGGCTGACCCAACCGACCTGGCTGGGGTGGTAGTGGCTGAGCCAGCGTTCCAGATGGGTGGCGTACCAGCCCGGCACCAGACAGCGGTTCTGGAGCACCCGCAGCTTGACAGGGGCGTCGCGGCCAGCCGTGATGACGTCGTGAAATGTGTACTTAAGGGCGACGGCGTCATCGTGGGCACGCTGGTGCTGGGACAGAACAGACAGATGTGACGTCACGCTCGGCCCACCTTGGTCGGATTCATGCAAAGCTCCCCCCCTTCCAGAGGGCATTCCAACTCATTTTACACTCCTATAAACCCAGTAAATCACCCATTTCTATGGCAGGATATTAGCTGTTATATTTCCATGCTCAAGGGAAATCTGCCACGCAGCTGACCTGGAAACGGAGAAAAGCTACGCTCAAGCCAACCGCAGCATTTCACCCAGTTGATATCGCCATGATTGAGGGTGGTGTTGGAAAAGGAGATGTAGTCTCCGGGACAGAGGCTAGGGTTGCACGATATTGACAAAATGTCATATTGAAATATTGATCATGAATATTGCAATATCGATATTCTTAAAACTATGTAAAAACTGCCATTTGCACTTGCATTTATCTACACATCCCACTGGTACATACATTATACTTAGTAATTGTAAATTTTCTGCCCTCTTCTATTTGCACTACTGGTTAGATGCTACTATAACTGCATTTTGTTGTACTGTACTTGCACTGTTCAATGACAAAGTTGAAACTAATCAAATCTAAAGTATTTTTTAGTATATGCCCCCAAGTTTAGTCTCTACACTAGAGGAACACGTCAACTCTCAAATAGGGCAAATCACAGGTATTGTTTTTTTAGGCACGGTACCTAATCAACACTAAAAGCAAAATCATTTTGAAAACATAAAACCAAATGATCACATGGACAAAGACTGAAAACTAGCTACACAAAGCTTTGTAGGCTACCGCAAAGGGAATCTGAACACTGTTCGCTAGAAGAGTCCGGTGTTTCAGCCTATAGAAAGGTGCCTATTGTATTTCTTGGCAGCGCATACATCATTTGAGATTTTTTAAATTGATCAAATCTCAAATCTAGTGCAAAGGCATTTTAGAAGCATTGTCTTTATACCTAATACTGGACACAAATTCATTCTTTATCACGTAGTCTTCAAAACTCCCGACTCCATTTAATGGCAAGATGTTTATATTTATTTTGGATTATACTTTTGTTGTGACGTGAATCAAAATTACAGTTAGTCTATCACGTAACTTTTTGCCCACAAACTTTTCCTCTTCGATCACCGTTGTTTCGTTCCCTACCTGAACCACACATCTTACTTTTCTGTCCTTTTTTTCTTTTGCTCCTGTGATTGGTTTTGCCGTCTGTCTTCACTCACACTAGTGATGTGCAGTTTGTGAACGATTCATGTTTTGAACTAATCTTTCTAGTGACTTGGGACTCACGAGTCCCTTTTTCTAGTGACTCGTTCAATTGTATCGTTCATTCGAACGTTTGACAGCAGATTTCTACAACATGATCACTTGCTTCATACCCAGTCCTCCAGCTCAGTACTTCGATCAATGTCTATGTACATTTGCAGAGAAAAATACATCAAGGCAGGAACATCATAAAGACATGTTTATAACTGGTAATTGAACGCAGACTATAATAATTAATATAGTTAATTGATTACTGATGTCATGAAAAAACCCTGATGAAAACAAACACAGAGCCGCTGCCTTTGCCTAAGTAAAAAAGACGTGTGAACGAGTGACTTGTTCAGTTCTATCGTTCAACTGAACGGTTGTTTCGTTCATTTGAATGACTTGCAGTGGAGGTTTACCCGTCCACGGAATACAATGTTAGTTTTAAGTTT
Organism: Esox masquinongy; assembly: GCA_016801175.1. Lineage (NCBI taxonomy): Eukaryota > Metazoa > Chordata > Actinopteri > Esociformes > Esocidae > Esox > Esox masquinongy. Next base: position 31,135 of record JACXGI010009111.1, read on the forward strand.
GCAAAGAAAAATAGATCAAGACAATAGCATTATAAAGTAGGGGTGGCCATTGGCAAGTACCTTGCGATACGATATATTCATTGAGGGAAAAAATTATTTGATCCCCTGCTGATTTTGTATAAGGCAATATAGTTAACAATCTAGTCTGTCAATCTAGTCATTTTATGTTAATGTCCGTTCCAATGTTGTTCTTGTCTGTTCTT
>JACXGI010009112.1:0-31334 GCA_016801175.1 Esox masquinongy
TAGCAGACAGGGTCCCGTATGCTGAGCACCATAGATACTAGCAGACAGGGTACAACTGTTATCATTGTGCATTTTGACTTCGTTATACCTGTATCTCAGCTTTCTATTAATAAGGCAGCCACATTGTGAGCCCATGCCTAGAGGAATGCAGGTTCTAACACATAATTTGGCTAAGAGTCCATTATGATGTAGGTAAGCCACTGAGTGTAGCATAGACAACTTCTCTGTCACACAGTACAAATAGATACAGATATAACAAATTATAGAGCACATACAGTTATGGAACAATGCTAATCTGTGATCTGACTCCTGCTGATATTGTCTTGCTAAACTACTGACGTAGACATACTTTGGGCTTGAGTGACCTTGACTTTACCCCTCGACTCTCAGACATGGATCAACTGACTCAGATCATGAAAGTAACTGGAGTACCTGGACCAGACTTCATTCAGAAACTGGAAAGTCAGGAGGTAGAGTTGATTTTAATTCGGCTCCCTAAACACCTCTAACAGGCTCCATGAACATGTTTTTTTCCTCACTCTTTTATTACTGTCAAACAGGCAAAAAGCTATGTGGGGTCCCTTCCCCATTTCCCCCGAAAAGAGTTCTCAAAGTTGTTCCCAAGAGCCAGTGCACAGGGTGAGTTCAAATGCTATTGATTTGTCCATGTTAAGCACTTACATTAATTTTTAAACATAGGAAATACAGTGATTCAGGCTTAAATGTACCATCTGTATAATTGCCAAACATTCAGATTAATTCAGCTTTATAAATGAGTAATTGCTTAATAGGCCTTAGGATAGGGCCACACAGAGATACTGTGCTGAAAAATTACAGATTAAGCCAATGGTTTGTAATTTGGAGATATCTGCTGATGGATGATGGCCAAATGATATGTCCAGCTTTGTATAAATTCAATTTCTATGGAAAAAGTTAAGATGGGTTGAACTTTAGACCACCTGAAATAGTGGCAATTAATTTTAATACATTTTCACATGTCTTTGTGTGGCAAACCTAATGTAGTGTGTATAAACGAAACACCAGAGGAGAGTTTCAACATCCCGTTTTCAGAAAGGAAATGAAAGCTATGTTGAAGATACTTCGGGTGACTGTGCTGAGGCAACTGTTTGACCAATAAGTTCTCCAGCCATGTTTCTTCTTTCCAATGCCTCATCCAGCTATTGACCTACTTGAGAAGATGCTCGTTCTGGATGGTGAGGCTCGACCAACTGCTGAAAGTGCTCTAGCACACCCGTATTTTGATGGCCTGAGAGACCCAGAGGACTGGCCGGAGCCACAGCCTTACGATGACAGTCACGACAATGCCACAATGCCTTTGGAGGAGTGGAGGCGTAAGTGCAACATGTTTTTATGTCGCCTTTTATCAAGTACATTTTAGTTACAGTTTGAAAAGTTTTGTATCAGTAAGTGTCACAATGTATAATAATTAAGCTAGTTAAGACTTACTCACAGAACTCTGTAACAATAATAACTAAAATATATTGCAGCATTTCTTCACTTCAACCTTACATTGTTTTTCAATTGTCTGCTCTTAGGGTTAACCTTCAAAGAGGTGAAGAGCTTTGTGCCATTTCCACGAAGGGATTCCAAAAGGCGAAACACACTGACCATTTCTCCTTGAATCCATGATTGTAATATTAGAAAACTGTTACCACATACCAGCAATCAGTAGTAGACCTACTACAAAACATTGACTCTAAATCAATACTGTAATCTTTTGTAAGCCTGTAGAGTTCAAAATAAGAGATTATTGAGCTACACTATGCTGTCCCTCTGTCTAATTTCATTTTTTTTCCATCTCTTTGTTTAAACCCCACATTACCACCCATCAGTGAATGGATTTCTGGTGCATATGTAACCCCATTTGTCATGTTTTATCATAACTGATGTTTTCATGGTTCTGCTGGATGAGGTTTTTTTTTTTTAGTTGGTGTATTGAAAATTTGGTGCATGTTGACTTTCTCATTAAATTGGAAACAATACACAATTTAGTCTGTGGATATCATGCCTTTCATTTACTGAACATTTAAATTTCTTTACCTCACTTTTCTACCACAATTAAATATTAACTGTCCAAGATTCAGTTGAAATACAAAGAGGCACATTTTACCTTTTAAAAGAGAATGTCAGTACTTTACAGCTTGATCTTAGATGATTCTTCACACTGAAAGTAGTATATGGTAAAAGAGAAACTTATCCATGTTTCAGTTTTTTTTAAACAGTCATTTCAAATGTTCTGTTTACTGTAGCCACATTTTAGTCATTTAGCAGATGCTCAGAGTGAGTTACAGTAAGTGCATACACTTCATGAATAGGTGGAATAACCTAAACATAAAACTTAGAAGTGAGAGCATTCAAATCAATGAGTTACCAGCAAAAGTCAGTGCTAGAAAGACCATACACATAAGAGAAGCAATAAGCAAAGTTTACAAAAGACAACAGAGGTTGTGGCAATGGAACTATTTTAGGTATTTTATTTAAATATGCAAAGACTGCTATCCTAGCCTCCAGGGAAAACTGGTTCCATCATTCATGTGCCAGGACAGAAAAGCTTTGACTGCATTGATTGGGAAAATGCTTGTGAGCATTCTTTTTTTTAAATGCACTGTAACATCAAACTATATTCAAGTTCATTTCAGGTCATTTAAAAAGGAAAAACATGGTCATTTGTCACAGATTTGTATCTGTGGCTAAAGTTGTCTGGATAGCTTACAGTTTCTCATTTACCATAGACATAGATACATCTTCAACTGTATCGGTAAGAAAGACAGTCGCAAAAATAAAACTTCTACCGGCACAAACAGAGCACAAACGATTGAGCATATTTTGAGTGAATTTGGAGCATGTTCGGGGGTTGAGTGACTTAAGAATGATCTATAAAATATTCTTTAAAAAAATGATAGCAGCACAAACGATTGAGCCAATTTTGAGTCAGTTTGGAGCATGTTGGGGGGCTACTGACGTCATCACCTAAAATTAAATGTCTAATATATAAAACACCGCAGCCACACAAACGAAACTTTTAACAGCACAAACTGGCACAAACGGAGCACAAACTAGACTATTTTGGGTGAATTTGGAGCATGTTGGGGGGCTGAGTGACCTTAGAATGACCTATAAAATATTCTTTAATATCTAAAAAATTATAGCAGCACAAACAAAAAATGTAACGGCATAAACAGAGCACAAACGATTGAGCTTTTTTTTTGCAGAGGTTTTGCGTTGGATGGGGGGGCCAACTTCATGCAGCCCTGGTTGCTCTGTCTAAAACTCTGATTAGATATTATTTTCTCTTTAGTATTAACCCTTTTATCAAACTGTAGAAATTAAATTAGAAAACCAATAAATGATCGATAAGAGCAAGTAAATTTAAAGGATTAAATAAAACAAAATGATCATATAAATAAAACAATATATTTGTATAAATCCTTATTCCTTCTCTGAAGGCCCTGGCAGTTCCTTACTGTTTAAATATTAACCCCACGAAACCTGGCAGCGCTTGCAATTGAAACCGCTGTTCACATCACGGCTGTTTTAGTGTACGAGCTGAATTCAAACCTTGGTGTCGCAGTAACACAACTAAATGCAAGGCTGTGACCTCACTGCTGTGCCATTCAGGGGCCCGCAACAAAGATTTAGTAAATTGTAAGGTAGAAGATATACCAACTAAACATTTCAATAAAATTACTTCACGTTTATTTAACAAGACTATCATGAATATAGCAAAATAGGTTTTGTTGGTAAGACTGCAGAATTTATTTTTATTTTTCAAATGTGTTTGTTAGCACATTTCCCACACTGTTTTTTAGCCATAGAAGAAGCAGTCCTGCCCAAGCATGTGAGAGAAGGTTGCTTAGCAACAGTTCTTTCAGAAGAAGACAGCTAAATTGTCAGCTTATTGAGAGAAGTAACAAAATAACTAGAGAATGGCATTCAGTAATAATAAAACTATTCATATGTAATAGAATGGCGGCACATTTGTGGACAAAAATGTAACCTATTCCACATTAAACACATTTTATCATCACAACCAATATTGCCATGGGCTAGCTCTAAGCATTTCCACATCAGCCCAACATGTGCTATCCTCGATATATGTATGTATGTATGTATGTCTGTATGTGTGTGTATATCTATAGTTAAGGCACTATTTAAAAATTGCACTGTATAATTTATATCTCAATGTATCATTTGTATCTCAATAATACGGTCATGAGTCTAAATAAATATAGACTCTCTATATCAAATGTATTTCAATCAATCAAATGTATTTTGATCTATTGATGTGGCCAGTCCTCTTCTTGCTGTGCTGGATAAGAGTATGTGACCTTTTGGGCCACATCAATGTTTTTGCATGTTCAGATGACCAGCAGGTAAATAAATATGTGGGCTTTATCCAGAGTCTTTAGGCAGAATCTTGATCAACTGCACAACCAGGTGGACAAGGACAGAGACAACCAAGTGGGCTGTGCACAGTGACAGTTGGAGTCATCAGGGAGCAAAACATCCAGGAGGACTTTGGGCAGGGACAGCTATGTGTCTCAGGCCAGGTGGTCCCCCCAAACATTTTGGGCCCGGCCCAAAATGTTTTAACGTTCAAGGTATTCGTGTATTTGCTACAGGTACTGTGCATAACAACATGTTTTAATCCAATGTAATGCCGTGATTATTCCGTTGAAATTACCTACCGTGAATTTTGTTTCTACTGTGGTCTATGGTCGTAACTCATATTGCGCTTGAAACCCGCATGTGTCTAACTTGTTGAGCAAAGTTGCAAATCAAGGCAGTTGTTTTTATTGATACAGCACATATGTGCAAATACCTGTGCATTTCTAGTTACGTGATCTGAAACTTATAATAAGTGTTGTTTCAGTCATAATCATTATTTCATCAAGAAGTATCTGTAGTCGGCGCGCGAAAGTAACACGTCTGCATGGCCTTGTGGTGGATGGGCGTGTTTTAGCCCCGCTTTCTCTAGTGTTTCGTACCGCACATCTAATGCTGCAGTTAGCTAGCGAGCTACTAACCAAAATGCTAGCAGTTCCCGTTCACCAAACTTAGCCAACAACTTACTTGTTTTTATACCAGCTAGCCAAAGGATAATACATTAGTTATGTTGAGTACCAATATTTGCAAGCGACTGCTCGAATACTAAATAAGGGACTGGGGCGAGGCAACAAAGACGTTTGTATCAATACAGCTAGCTATCTACAGTGCCGGCTTTTGGTACAGTCAGTAGTTAGGTCGGTGCAGCAGGGTGAGCTAACGTTAGCTAGCTAGTTAGCCTACGATAACCCAGCGTTTCAGTCCCGGTTGCAGAACGGCCAGAGAAGGTAAGATAGCATCGTTGTTCCCGTGTTTATTTTGACCAAGTCTTTGTTTAAAACGTTAGTTGGCTGTGTAAGTCGCGTTTGCAGACTACCTAGTAAGAGGAGCAGTTAATGAAGGTAATGTGTAGGTAAAAAGCGCGAGCTAAAGAGCTAGCAGTCAAATTGCTAGTTATCTTGCCAACGTTTACTGTACCCTAACTGGCGTTCTAGTGTTATCTGAAGTTACCAAGTTGCAATTTTTTGGTTAGATGCCCCTGTTCATTATTAGTTACTTTGAATGGTTCTATCCGGCGTTAGCAACCGCAGTTAAGTTTTGCGTTTTTAATGACTGAGTTAGGTTTGTATGTTCAGTTATTAAATTTGTGTAAAAAAAAAGCTGACAATTGGACCTTGGGCACCCATCATTACTTGTTCGCTGATCACACTGGACATAGACTGGCTTAAACATGTATCGATCCAAGTAACGGAAGAATTTATTTGAGTGTAACCTTGTAGGGTTGCCCAAACTCTGGTAGTTGCTAACTACAACTATATTTTAGCCTGTTCTGACCATGGAATGGAATCTGCTATTTGACAGCAGGGCAAGGACCATCTTTCACGCCATTGATTCGCCATTGATTTAATCTAAGCTCATATACTTTAATCAGTTTCTGTGTGGCCTGCCAAAAAACACCACATGGTTACTTTGCTTTGATAGAGTTTGTGTGACACTGTCAATAATGGGTAGTTGAAATGTAAACAATTTAGAAGTTAGTGGTTGGCCTTTGCGGTGGTCGATTTGTGATTCGCTAGTATATCTGCAGTACATTTGTTGGCAATTCTTAGGTACCCATTTGGCAGGTTGGAGTTTAAATGTTTTGTTTTCTCCTTGGTTGTTGCAGTCAAGGCTTTGTAGTTGGAGGCCCATGAGGAAGCCACGACGGAGGGGCCAGCTGGCATGGGGTGGGGACGCAAAGGGGAAAAAATCTGACCAGCCATGTAGGGGGCGTGGGGGTCCCCGTCAGCGCTCCCCTTCACCCTACAGCCTTAAAGTGTCCCCCACTAGAGAGACACTGACTTACTCCCAGACCCAGAAAGTGGTGGAAGTAGATTTAGAAGGCAGGCTCCACCGTATCTCCATCGTGGACCCTCTGACGGTTATTACGGAGGACGAGATGACTGCCCAGGACATCGTCGAGTGCAACAGCAACAAAGAGAACAGCGAGCTGCCCGTGGCATCCGCCAGTGCCACCCCGGGGCGCAAGCCACCCGCCACGCCGAAGACCCGCAAGAAAGACTCCAAACACTCCTCCTCCACATCATCCTCCGCCCCTCACAACCACTGCGCCAACTCCCCCGATAAAACGAACTCCTCACACAACCATCACCGCGCGCCCCTCCCGGAGCCCACCTTCCGCGTGCTGGACACCTTCACCCCCTGCGCGGCGCCGCCCCTGCCCACGGCCTACTACCGCTACATGGAGCGCTCGGCGGAAGAGCAGGACCAGGAGGCGGAGTACGACATGGACGAGGAGGACGCGGCCTGGCTGGAGATGGTTAACGCCAGACGGGCATCCGACGGCGATGCCGTCGTCTCCCCTGACACCTTCGAGCTGCTGTTCGACCGCCTCGAGGAAGAGTCGTACCGGGAGGCCCGAAGCCGGGCGCCCTCGCAGAGTGCCATCGACGACGACGCCTTCTGCTGCATATGCCTGGACGACGAGTGCCTCAACAGCAACGTCATCCTGTTCTGCGACGCCTGCAACCTGGCCGTCCACCAGGAGTGCTATGGCGTGCCCTACATCCCCGAGGGCCAGTGGCTCTGCCGCTGCTGCCTGCAGTCGCCCCAGCGCCCTGTGGACTGTGTGCTCTGCCCCAACCGGGGCGGCGCCTTCAAGCAGACCAGCGACGGGCGCTGGGCCCACGTGGTCTGTGCCATCTGGATCCCCGAGGTGTGCTTCGCCAACACGGTGTTCCTGGAGCCCGTGGAAGGAGTGGACAACATCCCGCCGGCGCGCTGGAAGCTCACCTGCTACGTGTGCAAGCAGAAGGGCTGCGGTGCGGCCATCCAGTGCCACAAGGCCAACTGCTACACAGCCTTCCACGTCACGTGCGCCCAGCGCGTCGGACTCTTCATGAAGATCGACCCCGTGCGGGAGACCAACGTCAACGGCACCACCTTCTCCGTGAAGAAGACCGCCTTCTGCGAGGCGCACTCCCCGCCGGGGCAGGAGGGAGACGCCAGGGGGTCGAATGAGGAGGACGCCACGGGGAGGGTGGTGGGAAGCCAGGGCCGGGCCAGCCGCGGACGCAGCGCCTATACTGAAGCCCCGCAGGTACAGAAGAGTGGTAAAAAGGTCAAGCAGAGGAAGGGGAAGGGGAAGGAGGGTCTGGAGGTGGCTGCCTGCCACGCCGCCACGACAACCATGGTCACCGTTCCACAGATCCCCACCCAAAGGTCTGTGTTTACCAGCCACACACTGTCATGTTAGTGGAGCTTTATCTGGCAGCGTTCTACACACACTGTCATGTTAGTGGAGCTTTATCTGGCAGCATTCTTCACACACTGTCATGTTAGTGGAGCTTTGTCTGGCAGCGTTCTTCACACACTGTCATGTTAGTGGAGCTTTATCTGGCAGCGTTCTACACACACTGTCATGTTAGTGGAGCTTTATCTGGCAGCGTTCTTCACACACTGTCATGTTAGTGGAGCTTTATCTGGCAGCGTTCTACACACACTGTCATGTCAGTGGAGCTTTATTTGACAGCATTCTACACATACCTTCATGACACGGTCATAGGTGTATATACAGCTGTTAAAGATGCATATGACTCCTGATATGCATTGGCAATGTTTCATGTTGACCGTCATATGGAGTCTCAAGTTAAGATATGTCCATTTGTGCATGTGTCTTGAATAACTTCTAATCAAATGATTGTGATGTACAGAGGCATTAAGGACTCTGAGCTTAATATGGGTTGTGTGTGAACTCCTCTCTTCCACACAGGTTGAACACCATCTGCAAAGGCATTCTTGTCCAGAAGAAGAACCAGTTCATGCAAAGGCTACACAACTATTGGCTCCTTAAACGGCAGTCACGTAACGGGGTCGCTCTCATCCGTCGACTGCACTCCCATGTCCAATCACAGAGGCATATTGAACAGGTTAGTGGTTATGGGACATTCAAGGCGGGATATGCACTAGGGTATTATTTTGATAAATGCAATGTAATATAACAGTGCTGATATAAATAAAAATATAAAATCTGAAGCGTTCTCTTGGGTGGAGCTTACAGACTCATTTGACATTAGTTGTGTTTTAGTGTAGTCTTACACCAGAACTCACCCGAACTCCAAAAAGTAGTTTGTCCACAATATCATGTGTGCCTTATATGTGGGAGTGATTGGTATTTGAAATGAATGTCTGTGTTTTCAGCCGGAGCCAGATGAGAAGGTGTGCGCTGTGAGGGAGGAGCTGAAGTACTGGCAGAAATTGCGACATGACCTAGAGAGAGCGCGGTTGTTGGTGGAACTCATTCGCAAGCGGGAGAAACTGAAAAGAGAGCAGGTGGGGGACTAGATACGAATCACGGTCTGTCACTGTCTCACTGTTTAGGTTCTTACTGAAGATGATGGGTGTAGACAACAGAAATACATTTACATTTGAGAAGCACTCCCCCTGCTGTATTGTCTCACCTTTCTCCCCATTTACTGAACCTTGCTACCTGCCATATCAGTGTTAATACTGACAAAATGACTAGCCAACTAGTTTTAGCTTAAAAAAGTTCTTACAAGACATTGAATTTGACCTGCCAATTGTTTGAATAGGGATATTTCCGTTGATGCTTGAGTCAATGCAGGATTCAAAATGTTTACGTAGTGCGCGCTCATCTGGGAACTGCCTTGCGTGGGTTGTTTTCCGTACTAGGATTTGGGTTCCTGCTCGGACATTCCGTGCTCTATTTTGCGAATGCTCTGAGGATGGTAGTCCACGAACAGAGAATTATCCAGTTAGTAGTCTGATTTGGAATATAAACCTACATGTGTCTGTTGCCGGCCTTCCCTGACCTCCAGCCCTCTCTTACCCTCTGCTACCCCAAAGGTCAAGGTTAACCAGGCGGCCCTGGAGCTACAGCTGACCCCTGTTCAGGTGCTGCTGCGCTCCACACTGGACCAGCTGCAGGAGAAAGACGTGGGCCAGATCTTTGCACAGCCCGTCAGCCTCAAGGAGGTCTGTAACCATACCGTAGAACTCTAAAACTTCGTATTTCACTTCATTTAACGCCTGTTTTGGGGTCTGTTTACGTGGACAAATTCAAGTGATTTTGGAGGGGATAAGTTTTAACTGATCTGATAGGCTAACCTAACCAACTCCTCACTCTGATCTGATAGGCTAACCTTAACAACTCCAGATTCTGATCTGGTAGGATGACCTAACCAACTCCTCACTCTGATCTGATAGGCTAACCTTAACAACTCCAGATTCTGATCTGGTAGGATGACCTAACCAACTCCTCACTCTGATCTGATAGGCTAACCTTAACAACTCCAGATTCTGATCTGATAGGCTAACCTTAACAACTCCAGATTCTGATCTGATAGGCTAACCTAACCAACTCCTCACTCTGATCTGATAGGCTAACCTTAACAACTCCAGATTCTGATCTGGTAGGATGACCTAACCAACTCCTCACTCTGAACTGATAGGCTAACCTTAACAACTCCAGATTCTGATCTGGTAGGATGACCTAACCAACTCCTCACTCTGATCTGATAGGCTAACCTTAACAACTCCAGATTCTGATCTGGTAGGCTAACCTTAACAACTCCAGATTCTGATCTGATAGGCTAACCTTAACAACTCCAGATTCTGATCTGATAGGCTAACCTAACCAACTCCAGTTCTAGGGTATGGCATAGTAATAGTTCAGTTGTAAAATATAAACAATTTGAAGTTGCCAAAATATTTTTTAAAATCTATAATTTGGTGCAATTTTTCAAATGAGACATTCAAAGGGGTGTGACTCTGTATGGTCACTAAAGACCCCAGTGCACTTATGGTTAGAGTAGGTGTGCTACCCCCTGGTGTACTGGCTACGTTTCAAATATGGCCCTCATATTATCATGGCCACCTAACCTCCACTTTCAATTGACTCACTCAACCCCTTACAAAAATAATAAAAATATGTAAAACGAGTGTGTCCACGCCTTTAAAAAAGAATATTCTATATCAGACAGTCTGGAGAAGAGCATCTGCTAAACGACTAAAACCTAAACTGTTGTCCCATTCGGTTCCCTCGTTGGTTACTGTAATCTTTACTATTTACACACTTTGCTACTTACATTGTCGTACTGTAGTTTACAGGCTGTCTAAATGTCTGTCCTCCCAGGTCCCAGATTACCTGGAGTTCATCAGCCAACCTATGGACTTCTCCACCATGCGCTCCAAGCTGGAAGCCCACAGTTACAGTTCTCTGGCCGACCTTGAGGCCGACTTCGACCTGATGGTGGCCAACTGCCTGCTGTACAACGCCAAGGACACGGTGTTCCACAGCGCCGCCCTGCGTCTCCGCAACCTGGGTGGCGCCGTCCTCCGTCACGCCCAGCGGCAGGCCGATAACATCGGCTTTGACTTGGCTGTGGGCATGCACCTGGCCGAATCACCCCAGAAAAAAGACTACTACCGCTGCACGTGGGAGGATGGTGAGTGACGCGTTAGGGCTGGGCGCTCAGCCTTACTGATGTACAAACTGGTTTGGATTTTTACTTGACTTAACAATATTTCACTTTATTATTATTTTGTAAATGTTATAATAAGGAGTGATGAAACCCAAAATATCATGGCAGTCATCGATTTTTGAGATTTGCTAATTGAACTTGCAGACAGGGCCTAAAATGAACACCTGACACTGTGCTAACAAGCTAGGGACAGTGGTTTCACCATCAACCGGTAATAATTACGTTCCTGTTTGGTGTCCTTTCCCTGCGTAGTGGACACTTTGCTGGACCCAGATAACCGTCTACACATGTCTTCAGAGGAACAGCTGAAGGAGCTGCTGGACAAGCTGGACGTGGTCACAGCCATGCGCTCCAGTGGCGCCCGCACCCGTCGAATACGCCTCCTGCGCCGCGAGATCAACAGCATCCGCTACCGACAGGGCCAGCGCCACCGCGACATGCTCTTCAACGGAGACGCCAAAGGGGAGGACGTGGACGAGGATGGGAAAGACGGCGAGTCTTCTGATAAAGGTGGGTGGTCAACCTGCACAATGTCTTATTGTCATGTATTTAACAGGGTTGGGATCAACTCCATTTCAGTGCCAGTCAGTTCGGAAAATCCCTTCCAATTTCAAATGTTCCTTATTGGAAAGCAAAGAGATGAATGGGAATTGGAATTTCAACACACTTCCTGATTTACCTGGCAGTTTATGGCGTTGACCCAAAACCCTGGTATTTTAATTACGTTTACCCTGAAATCTGCTCTGCTGAAACGAGACCAGTTGCAAACGTGAGCTAACAGCCAACTATCCTCAGGTAATTGAGCCAGGGTCCCCCCACGCACCAACCCAAAGCACCTCACTGTCTGCTGTCTAGTAAGTAGGGTCCCACGTAGTTGCCTCAACCCTGTCCCGGCGCACTCTGCGCTTCTTCTCGTCCTCTGCACCGCCACCTCATGGACTCGCCTCCATTGGCCTCATACAGCCATGTCATCCCACTTCTGACCCCAATGTAGCATTTTTGGGGGTTGTGGCCAGGCATACTAGGTCGTTGAATCCTGGTCAAGCATGCTCGTTTTTATGCCACGAATATTTAACTCACCTATCCATTTGTTTTGCTGACTTCTGTGAAATTCTGACTTGTCTTTGAATTGGACGCCCTTAATCACAGCCTTAAGCCCATGTGGGCCTGTTGTGAGGGCTAGAATAGCCTAGAATCGCTCATCAAAGGATGATGTTAATCAGTGAAAATTTGATCAGATCTTCTCTCCTCTTTCAGAAGACCTCAAGTGTACTCCACCCCCGACTCTGGAGCCAACATGCCTGGCTCTTCCCCCGCTGCAGGGAGACGCACCCCTGGATCCCCCCACACTGCGCCCCATGACAGGGGAGCCACAGAGTCTGGGTCATCCCAATAAGCGCCTGAAATTGGACAGTGAGAGCTCAGATAGCGGTATGCTTACCCTTGCCGCTACAGGGAACGTGAATTGCACTAAATCAGAAGAGATGCCCAGTTTGCACTGTGTGACACCGGCGGTCAACGGCCTGGCAGACCCCCTGCCCATATGCCCTGCCACGGGGGGAGTAGGGCGCCGGACTTCTGTGCTTTTCAAAAAAGCAAAGAACGAATCAAAGCTGCTGAGAGAGAGAGACAGTATAATCCAGAACGGGAAAGTCAGCGAGGTTGTAACTAACGGCAGTGCCCCGTCGACCCCCAACTCAGCTTTAAGTACCCCTTTATCCTCCCCGAATAAGACCCCCCATCAGACCCTGACCCCATCATCATTCACCACAACCGACTGGGGGGCACCTGGTGGAAGTGCCATCTCAGAAGAGGAGTTGGACAACAGCCCTATTCACAAACTGGGGTCTGGTGAGTAGGGGATGTATAATGTCATTTATCATTTTAGAATGCTAAAATGTACAAATACCTAAATTTATGCAGCCCTGAAATGCGCCGGATCAACGTTTTATTTGTGTTTTTTGTTAATGTGTACTTGCATTTGGTGAGGCTTTAACTCTCTAGGAATCTGACATGCCGGGCGATTGGTTCGTCTTTTCTTTCAGGTCTCACCAATGGTTTCAGTAAGCCCAGTGATGGTTGTTCCAACTCTGACTGTAGCCCTCCTCCAATACTCCACAAAGAAATGTAAGACACACCGGCTCCTTTGTGCCTTGTATATATCATTTTCCAATGTAGGAGAGATGCAGTCCGATATCAAAGTCATGTGCCGCCTTGAAACAAATCCAGAGTATGATGATCAATTTAACAAGCCTGTATCAAGACATTTATTCATGGTTTAAATTTACAAATGTTTCAGTTTGTAAAAAGCGTTATCCTGTCATTTGGGCTGCTGCCATGTTTTTGTAGCCAGTGAACATCAGATGGTCACCTGTTTAGTACAAGAATACGTCTTACTGAAGTACTGTGTTCCTCACCAGCAGCTCACTACCCAAACGTAGCCTTGGAAAACCAGCCCTTTCCAAAGTACTTTTCTTGGAGACTGTTAATGGGGATGCAGATTACACTGCTACAGGTATAAAGATCAGAGTATCATCATTTGGAAAAATCTTACTTCATCAACCTAAGGTTCTGAAACCTGTCCTGTATCCACATTCACACTGTTCTGGTATAATAACACTATAGCTCTGAAGGACATGAAAATGGTCATTGTCTTGGTTATAACAATGATTTGAAAATGATCTGTTTTAACGTGGCCTACATTTCCTTTGGTGTTCATATCCACTTTCCTTTTGGGACAACAGAGAACTCTGTAGTGCACCTAATACAAACAACCCATTTACTCCAAAAGTTGTTTTCTAGATTGGCATGTTAGTATTGAACCTTATCCTGTCTCGGCAGGCAGTGGTATCCTGATGCCTTTTGGAAACGGAGTGGAGCCAGAGCCCCTGGACCTGGTCTGGGCCAAGTGTCGGGGGTACCCCTCCTACCCTGCGTTGGTAAGACAACTCCTATACTCATACAGGACCCCAAAGAAGAGAGTTGCAGGTAAACCCATTGGGTTTACGTTCAGTTAGGCTGCCCCAAAGTCTGCACCACTAAGCCTAATGCATTTTCACACATATTTGCTTTTGAGTTTATTAAAAATGTACAAAGTTTAATTCTGAATCATATTATATTAGGTTTAAACAATGTCCAATGCTACTCAAGTGTTTGGCATGTTTTCCTTTTAAGCCACTGTAAATCCAGTGTAACGCAATTTTGCACATTGCATGTCACAATGAAATGAATCTATCCATCATTTCCATTGGGCAGATCATTGACCCTCAGATGCCCCAGGAGGGCTTGTTGCATAACGGAGTTCCCATCCCTGTTCCCCCACTGGATGTCCTGAAGCTGGGAGAGCAGAAGACAGAGGAGGCCGGCCAGAAGCTTTTTCTGGTGCTCTTCTTCGACAACAAGAGGACATGGTGAGAGCAGGGCATGTCTGTCTAACACTTAGATAAGTCACCCTCAATAGTTGTCAAACCTCTTATGGGGATAATGTGATAAATGGCAATGCCTACCTACTGCACGGTCCATAAGTATTTGGACAGTCACGCAAGTTTTGATATTTTGCCATCGTGAAATCGTGTAGGAATTCAAGCCCTTTTTAAACATAGACCCCCCCCCCCCAATGTAAAGGGGACCGAAAGTAGTTGGACAAATTAACATAATCTTAAATAAACTTGTCATATTTAGTACTTGGCTACCAATCATTTGCATTCTATGTCTGCCTGAAGTCTGCATGTCGTAGTGGTAACCAGGCGCTACGTATCTTCCCTGGTGATGCTCTGCTCGGCTGCAATGGGACCAATGTTGTATGGAAGCTTCAGCATCTCCTCCTCTTACACATAAGAAATATGCCACTCCTATCCGTTTACACAATATAGAAGAGACTAGTCAGCCCATTTTCAAAGCAACAAAACCAACTCTGCTAGATACACTTATTTTTTTTAAGGCAGAGCCTTATCAGAGTAGAATTCTGTTGACTTAGCCCACAAGGGATCTTTTCTATTCACAAGTGGATGTCATATTCAGAGCCCAGTTATTGATATTCTTTGATAAGTTAGTGAGTTAGAGGTTGAACATTGGTCAGCTAGAATGGAGTTGGTGCTTCCTACAACAGCAGGAACCATGTAGATCAGGCACACATTTAAAGACAGGAACCATGTAGATCAGGTATACATTTGAAGAGGTCTTTGAAATGCGAGTCAAGTAAAAAGCTTATAAATAACTACAGGGGCAGTGTTGTATTAAGAGACTTGAATGTCCAAATAATAGGTAGAGGTTGCCCTATGTTGTCAAAGGGTCTTTTTACACCACAAAATAGAGGGTGAGAGAGAAACGTTCCTTGTCTTACAAAATCATTTAAATAATATTTCAGTTTACTTTGGCATGTACCAGCAGACTTGTGGGCTGGAATCAAGGTGATATGTGTGCTGTTAGGAATGGATTATTCACAAGTCTGTAGTGTGGAAATGTTTCAATTGAAATCAGTCAATTGAAATGAGTGTAATAGGCCCTAATCTATGGATTTCACATGAACAAAATAGGCTTCAGGTGTGTATGGAACATTTGTGGGATCATGAAACTTGGGACTGACACATTACATGTTGGGGTTGTTTTTGTTCAGGACATTATTTATGAAGCTGAATACATGAACAGACACAAACAGGTAGCATAATGGAGACTGAACCAGCCTGGGCAAATATGGGTGCAGACTGACCTCATTCCTGCTAGAGTTTGCAGCCTTCAGTGGGGGGGGTTTAAGGGTCTGAGAGTGCTTGCACTATGGATGCTTGAATTTCCATCCTATAGGGTGTTACATTTGGAGGTGCCTGTGAGAGCCTGGGTCAACATTAGCATTCCAATGTTAGCCCTATAGCCATCTGTCCTGAAGCCATCTTGTGGGAAACAGGCCCTGACTGTAGTTACACACAATAGAGGCCCTGACTTTAGTTGCACAGAACACCATCTTGCAATCAGTTTCCTGCAATTTTATGCATTTGTCCATGGAGCGGGAGAGATTTTTAAGGTAATTTCATGGTCTAAAAATGTTTCCATGGAGCTGAGAATGGAACTGCAAACATTGTTCACATATTCAGCATTTTAGATTATTACGATTATTTTTGCTGCAAAATATTCTGACTGTAGCTCATCAGCCAAGTTTACCAGTTTGTCCAGGTTTGTGAAAGAGTATGATTGTTCATGCACTGTATGTGATCGAAATAACCCAAAGTTCACTATTCAAATGTGGAATGAAATCCTTTGACCTTCTTCCAAACATGCACCTAACTCTAGCGGTCATTGAATGTGCGTGCGTACCTTCCTCAGCTACAGACGTATTTGGTTCAACGCCCTCCTCTTCTCGCCCCTGTAGGCAGTGGCTACCGCGAGACAAGGTGTCTCCTTTGGGAGTGGACGAAACGGGCGACAAGCTGCGCATGATGGAGGGCAGGAAGACCACCATCCGCAAGTCTGTGCAGGTGGCTTATGATCGTGCCATGGTGCACCAGAGTCGTGTACGCCACGAGCAACATTTTGTCACCTCCAACTACCTATAGTAGTGGGGGGGGCACTTCTTCACAAATGTATCATTACTCAGAAAGGTCTGAATGGCTTTAAATGACTGTTTCGATATTTAGGACCACAATCTATGTTTTTCACATAGGTGTCACGTTATAAAAAGGGGAGTCACTTCCTTTATATAGTAGGTTTTGAGTAACTTGCCTTGTCTTTCCTTGCGTCGTTGTTGAAATTCAGGGCAAACAAAAAATACAAAGTTTTGATGCCAAAATACATCCTTTCACAACTTGCAAAGCTGTCATTATCATGGTGCAAGTCTGTAGATAGAAACTAAATTGGCATTCTCAACTAAATCTGCAACATTGCCATCTGTTTTCTGCATGTCATGACAGTATTTTCTTGCTTATGCTCCTTGTCGATGTTGTCTGCTTCCAATAATTTGCTTCAGGTTTTGTTTGTACATCTACGGACCTGCTCCACAACAGTGAGAGCGTTGCAGCTTATAAAAGGATGTATTTGGGTGTTTTGAGAGCTTTACTCCTGTTTTCCGTTTGCCCTGAGTCTCCATACCAATGCTGAGAAAGAGGCAGTAAGTTACTCAGTGATTTTTCAGTGTCTTCACCCTTCTATCGCATGACAATGAATTATATGACTTAGTCATGTATTCACGTGAGCCATGTTGATGCCACCAAAAGCAGTGGCTGAATCAGAGTTGAATGAACTCCTCCCTTTTGGTAAAATGCTAGTGCCAAGGAATCAAATGATTGAAAAATAGTTATATGAACTGTGGAACAGTAAGAATAAGACTGCCATTTTCTTAAAATCACTTTTTATATTTTAATGTTTTACAAACCACTTGTTATATATTGTAAAGACTCTTGTATGTACAGTATGTATGTATATATTTCATACTAAACCAAATTCTCTTGCTATTTTTTTAATTGCAAATTCAATCACCGATAGCGATTTTAGCAATGCTGTACAAACTTGTAAAAAAGTATTATCGCTACGGAGCGTATTCAGCTTGTCTTTGATGTTTGTCTGTCGTGGATCTGCAGAACTGCACACAACACAATGGACATTTCTTTCTGAATGCTTTTTTATACAAAGAAATGTATTTTATTTATGGAAATCTGAGAATATTGAAATAAAGTTTTATATATTGGTTGGAAGATAAAAAGAAATGTATCTGTTAAGATTTTTAATAAGGTTATAACATTTGCATCCCAGATGAACTAGTGATGCAGATGTGTTCATATGTTGCATTCAGGGGCTTGTTTAGATGGTTGAGAGATCGGGGCTGACCAATCCTTAGCCCATGGGGAAGAAAAGAATATATATTTATTATAGACTACTCAGAGTATTCTGAACCCAATTAATAAAATGGAGACAAACAATGTAAGCTTGTACAAATTGCAGATTTGACCCACTTGCCAAATAACATGTTTGAATCAGTATTTTCATGTGGGTAAATAAATAATGATATTGAAGAAATGTTTGTGAATTGTTATTGATTGGAATGTTGATGTGACAATATCACTAGACTACAGGGGAAAACATTTTTTATTTAAAACTACAAAGATGTAATTTTGCATTTGGATTTTGTCCACTGAAACAAAGCGGAGTGCTGAATCATTGTAGTAAAATCCATGGACAACAGGCTAGGTTTCTTTATGTATACAAATGAAAAAAATAGGAGTTCCAGATTGAAATGGGATGTTTCATTCTACTTCAGTGTACATTTATGAGGCTGTTGATTATGCTAGAAAGAATGAAAAAGAATATATGAAAGATAAAATATGTTAGTATTAAACATGCCAAGGTCCAACAGTATTAATGTCATCTCTATAGCTACCATCTCCAGATGTGGACCCTAAATATAACTCAACAACACCTAAGTGAATAGCTGTGTAGTAGTAATTACAAGGATACCTATGAAGACTGGCATCCTTGTTTTTACAAGGATAATGTAAATTCTCAATGAAGGAACGTGCAGATAGGAAATCCTAGCAGGCAGAGGTCCTGCTAACAAAGTATTTCACCCTTCCTTGGACTCCCTCAGATTTGAGCCAAGTGTTATAATCTCCTTTGAGGGACATTGTTGATTTAGGTTCAGTTTCAGGGAAGGGTAAGGTTGTAGCTTGAACATTTCCATTTTGTAACTTCTTTGCTTATCTTTTAAACATATGCTCATCTGTGCTTAATTCCTCCATCTACCCACTTCCCAGTAACTCTAGCTCTTAAATTAATCTGTCCTCATCACTTCTTTTTTTGTCTACCCATCTAACATATCCTTTGGCATTAGGTTTCTTTTTACATCCTTTCATTGCTTCTAATCTTCTAATCTGTCCTGCTTCGTTCCCTTATCTGACCCACTTGCTATAACCTGCATTATCAAATCCAGGATATTATTCTTTTGTGTCTACTAAAATGTAGGTGATAAATCATTCTAATAACTTTGACCAATAAAGGATCATGGTAGCTAATGATTTACATAACCTATATGATTATAAAACATTTGTTATATGTACCACACCTATAAACACCTCCTAATAAGGACATTAATAGCTATAGAGAATTATTAATTTTTTATCACTGTATGCAAATTAAATCCACATCAGAGCAGAGCTAATCACTTCTGACGTAACTCCAACAAATCAAGCCTGAATATCTCATCCCTTTACCTTGCTCTTCCATAAGAACATTCCAATTTGACAATACTTATAAAATACAGCTGCTAACCATTTTGAACATGAGCAAGTACATTTACCATTGCACCAGTGCTCTCTAATCTTTGTCACTTGCAAATATTCCTATAACTAGAAAAAGATACTGTTGTTATTTACATTTTCTATAACCTAGGTGACAAAATTTAATTGACTGTTCCTTGAATTTGAACTTAATGGATTATTAATGGGCAAAATTGAAATATGAACAGCTAACGATTAAGTGTAATAATTGAATTTAGCGTCTAGGATCCAAACCACCCATGGAATGTGTGGGGGCATAGACAAACAATGCTTCAGAATGCTCCGGTATTAGAAAAGTCATAAAAACCTAAAGATCTACAGTTAAACAAGGGCCTTTTAAGATATCATGCAGTCTCCATTAGGAGCCGGAAGTGGAATATCAGTTAGAGCAGCAGTCCAGAAACTAAAATGGAAAATTGGTTACTTTGGAAACAATAAAACTGGTAATTCTGTTGAAATGTGAATGGGAGCAATGGGTTAACATTTGACATCCTGAACCGAATCTTGAAAAGAGGGGTGATGTGTGTGGACCCTGTAAATAGACTGTGGAATCAGACAATGTCAGCAAAACCTGCTGGCCCTTTCATCGAGTTCTGTCATTACAAGAACATAGGTGTTACAAATTCGCTCCTCAGTTGGTTTTAAGTCTGTCACTTATATTAATATACTGAACTACATCAGGTTTTTATTGTCAATGTCAATGTTACTCAAATGAGGCACCGCTCAGGTTACCGTCAGAAATGGTGATGTACATGAACTACAGTATAGGATCATACAGTAATTCACCACAACTATAAACACAACCTAATCATGAAATAAATATATTTATAGATACATTGGTCATTCAGGGACAATGTGGGAGGGGGGGATAAAATGTAGAAAAAATCTTGGTGGGTAATTGTGAGCAAACTGACAAATTTCTCCTTTCTTTATCACCTGCGCCTATACAGTTGAGAAAAAAACTATACCGTTTTTAATTGTTCTTTGATTTCCTTTATATAATTAGATTACAATTAACTTGAATTTAAGGTCCATTCCAGCCATCAGTAAAAAAAGCTTATCTTTCTTGCTGCTTTTAGATTAGATTTGATTCAACTTTATTGTAATTTTAGACTGAAATGTGTAGATATTTTCTTTTCTAAATTAAAAAATAATGTTCATACCTAACCACTATGGCCAAACTCACTGTCCTGCTTGTCTCATTCCTCTGTCATCAGAGCTGGCTGCGGACATGATCAGCTAGGGGGAAATCCAATGTTCTAAACGTTTAATAATTATACAAAATATATAAAACATATTTTCAGGTATTAGTGCCAAAGCACCATACAACCAATAAGAAAATCATAACTTCTATGATGACCAAATTTGAGCAATTTAACTTCATGCTTTCTATTTTCAGTACCATGATGGAATTAGTATTTGTCAATCTGAACAAACAGAAATACATCAAATGCTTGAGACTAAAATTTTTTCTTCATCCCATCCCAGAATGTTTCAAAGTAGCCTAGCCAAACGCCAATAGAAATAAGGGAATTGCCACATGACATTAACTAGCATTATATTGTTTCATGTTGTATTGGTTGAAACTTTCCAGAAAACAATGGCACATTCTTAGTTAAATTAGCAACCCATACTAGATGCTACATCTTCCAATCAACCCTCGTTCTAACTCTTTCTAACTGGATGTAGACGGGGAAAAAGAGCAGGCGCGCTTGTTAAGCTGAGACAGCGGGGCTTTCGCACAGCACTCCCGTCAATCCACCTCGCGAATGTTCGCACTCTGGCCAACAAAGTGGATGAACTGCGGCTCCTCATCAGAACTAACTCGGACTTCCGCAGATCTGCCGCCCTCTGTGGTCAAATCTGTAAAAAGATGGACCAATGAGTCTAAGGTGGAATTACAAACCTGCTTCGATTCTACTGATTGGAGTGTCTTTGAGGCTGCAGCCACAGACCTACACAAACTCAATGACACTGTGATATCTTACATCAGTTTTTGTGAAGACGTGTGTGCTGACGTTGGTGTGGAAAGACCTGCAGGTACTCACCAACTACAGGAGACCATCCCCCCACACTGCTGGATCTCAACGACTGGCTGACGAGCTGAATGTTTTTTATTGTAGGTTTGAGAGGCCCCCAGTCACACCTCACCCCCCCTCCAGCACCATCTTCAAACAGTCACCTTCCCCCACTGCCACCCTGTCACCTCCACTCACTGACCCCCCCACCTGCACTAACCATCTGTGAAGAGGGTGTAGGTTAGCTCTTTCAGAGGCAGAAGTCCAAGAAGGCTCCTAAACGGCGCCAAAACGAACAGACACATGAACAGTTTATATCCACAGGCCATCACTCTGATGAACACTCAACGTCAGTCACTTAGTGCCAGGCACAATCCCTGTATAACAACCCAGTAACTCTGACTCTAACGTCCACCTGTCTACTACTTATTTATTTGTATTTTTTTTTGTCATCCTGCAATTCAGTGTTGTTCATACTGTATATATACTGTATATATCATATCCACCTACCTCATGTACATTACACCTGCACTAAAAATTATTTATTCATTCCAGCATTGTTTGCACTCTGCTAGATATATAGATCACATCCACTGTCATTATGTAAATAATAATACCTGCACAATAATATTTATTTCCAGCACCCTTTTTACCCTGGTCATTGCACTAGTGTCTCACCAGTCTTACTATGTTGTTGTTTGGTTTATTTTCTGTATTTATGTGTACTGTATATTGCAGTCGGTGACTCTTGTTGAGTGTCCTTTGTTTAAGTCTTTTATGAGTAAGCACATCGTGAGTCTGTATAATCCAGAGTCAAATTCCTCATTTGTGTACACATACCTGGTGAATAAAGCTGATTCAGATTCAGATTCTGATTCTGTTATTGTCATCTCTGTCAAGAGAAGAGTGCTGTTTTTCCCCACCAGTTTTATTTTAGAACATGTGCATAGCTTACAGAAGCACTAGTTGACATTTTAAGGTTAACAGAGAAATAATCATAGTTTAACCTGCGAAACAAGGGGTAGAACACTAATCTCTCGTGCCCAATCAAAAAAGGGGGAGAAAAAGGTTTGACAACCCTCCCCCTCCCCGATTTGTATTTTACCAGACCCCCCCCCCCACACACACACACACAAATTAGTAAATTTCGAACTGTCCCTATATTTTGGGCGGGGTTTCTTTTGCCTTGATACTGATTGGTAGGACTACTACTATACTGTGTCAATCAAATCAGACGACACATAAACCGAGAGCTACTCTACTTTTTGATTCGTATGTTGGTATAGAAGAGTACTTCAATGTTTGGTGAAGGTTTAGACTGAAAATGAGAGCTTTTGCCTTTATCTTGGCCTGGATGTCGTTGTGTGCGTTTTTTGCACTGACACGTTGTAAAGATCAGCGAGAACTAGCAGAAGGTAGGGCTGCTGAAATAACAAGCAAACTTGCATGCCACAATTCCATTGTAAATGTTAGAAGTAACGTTAACGCTACAATAATGAACGGCTCTAACTGTTGTTACACAGTTATAACTTGCACATGAATCAAAACAATTTATTGCGGACATCCAGTTCTGCGCCGGCCGTTCTCGAGATTTCCACATCGCTGACGTGGACAGGGTTTGCCTCCGATTCAATTCCGATTGTGGCTGATATTTGTTCTATTTAACAAATAATGCTAAACAGATATAGGTCTATTACTACTTGACATAATGGATTTGATAAGAGTTCGAACTACATTAGAAGAAGGAGGCACTGAGTAATTATGTTACTGGCTGGTACTGTAGCATTTACCGTAGAGCAAAATAAAAGTTTGTTGGAAGATTACTATGTGCACAATACTCGCGATTTTCTTTCTTTTTCGGTCCAGCATTATGCTGGAAATGATTGAGAACGATGGAATATTATTTTTCATACATTGCATGTCTATGCTAAAAATTATTAACGTATTGTTATTGTAATGTCATATTTTATTTTTATGATTAACAGTTTTAAAGAAAATTATTGTTAATGAAATATACTAATGACATAGAGCTTGACACATTTCATTGAGCACGTTCTAAGAGACCATGGATTTATTACACAATTGAGCATAAAGGTTCATGTCATTTAACCATGCCCAAACTACACAGGCCAACTGTTACTGTTTTGTCTTCAGACAACCTTCTTGTTTTGACTGTTGCGACCAAAGAGACAGATGGCTTCAGACGTTTCATGAGATCTGCCCAGCACTTTAACTACACGGTCAAGGTATGGAAAGTACTGACTAAAAAAACTCATCCAACACCTCAGTCTTACTGACTGGCAACCATTAATTTCTACCTCTGACAATTATCAAAGTCTTGATTGGAAGCAAGCCTTTTTAGAAACTGTCTTAACTATCTGCTCTTTGTTGTGGAGAATGTGGTTAGCAGTTGTTCTATTTGTCTTGGAAGGTGCTTGGCAATGGGGAGACATGGAATGGTGGGGGCTATATGACTGCTCCAGGAGGGGGTCAGAAAGTGAACCTACTCAAAGCAGCTCTGCAGAACATGGAGGAAGACAAAGTTGTTCTCTTCATCGACAGGTAGCCTTCACTCTGCCTCCAATCTTACCCACATCATTTAATACAGGTGCCGTGTTTACATGTCAGCACTTTCAATTAAGATACAGCATCTTTAGTTTGAATATATTCACACTTAGAATAGTATGAATGGTTGAATATCAAAACTACACTAGCCCTACATCTGGTTCAGCTCTGAACAATGAGGCTCTTAAAAGCTTTCTCTTTTCTCCCACAGCTACGATGTTGTCTTTGCTTCCGGTCCCAAAGAACTGCTGAAGAAGTTCCAGCAGACAAGCCACAAGGTGGTCTTCTCTGCAGAGACCCTAATCTGGCCTGACAGACACTTGGAGGACAAATACCCCCATGTTAGAGAGGGAAAGAGGTTCTTGGGGTCAGGGGGTATGTTAAAAACTAATGTCAGCATAGAGCATTGCTTTTAAAACATTGACTTACTGCTGTCTAGTTAGAAGTTATCTCAACCCTCAATCATTGTGCCCTTCATAGAAAGTGGGATTTGGCATTTTTTTTAAATTAAGGTTTGAGACTGTGATTGGCAGTTTAGGTCATCTTCATGTTTTTTAAGTGCTGTTGAGTTCTAGTCAGAAAACAAATCACATTAACTGACCATTGATTACATTGACCATTTGTTTTCCATTTCTACTATTTAAACTTTTTTGTCTTTATAGTCTTTGTCACATTTTGTCTTTGTCCCTAGGATTCATTGGCTATGTTCCTAACCTCAAAGAGATGGTATCTGACTGGTCAGGGAAAGACAATGACAGTGATCAACTATTCTTCACCAAGATCTACATCAACCCAGAGAAAAGGGTAGGAATCTACCTTTGTACTGGTCCTTTTATGGTTCTATAAGAAAACTTTTCTTACCACAGGTCTCTACCTACACTTATTTCTGCTCTACTACTTCCCCTAATAAGGAATACTTACTGCTACTGAGTTGAGTAGTTGGCCAATCTAGCTATTTTAAAGTTAATGCACTAACTGCTCTGGATTTGAACGTATGCGGAATGACTCAATTTTCAATGCACAATGTCTGTGTATTGTACTGTAACATTGCATACATCCTCATGCTGTTATAGGGTCATTAATATGTTATATAATATGTTTTTCTTTTCTTTTCAGAAATCGATCAATATAACACTGGACAACAAATGCAGAATGTTTCAGAATCTTTATGGATCCCTCGGTGAGTTTTTGAATACATTCTCTCCAATGTCTACCAGTTCATCTCCAGCAAACCATCTGCCAACACGTATACACATGCACGTCAACATTTTCTAATGAGAAGTCCACTACACCACTGAAAGCTGCTGACTTTAGCTTTAAAATCCCCTCTCCTATTACTGAGGCTTTAAAATTACTGTTTCAGTTATCACCTTTTCTGTTGTGTAATGAGAGACGTTAAAAAGAAAAGAGGAAACTGCTTTTATCTCCAGTCTGTGTTAGTTGTGATTGGAAGACTGAGGCTTTGGTGGAGGACAGTCTATGTATGTGTTGCAGAAGGTCATTTTGAGCAGTACTGGTAAATCCTTGGGCCTTAGGCTTCCAATGACAAGCAGCCCCCTTTTGGACAACCGGCAGACTGCTCTGAACCGTTGCTTTCTACTTTTCTCTCTCTCTTCCTCTTTCTTTTTCTCTTTTCCAGTGTCTTTCTTTCTTCCTTCCTCTTTCACTTCCTGTCTTTCTCTTCCTCTCTCTGCCTCTCTTTCCTGGCTGTCATTGACTGAGGCCGAGCAAGTTTCAGGAATGTGTGCGTTCCCTGTGAGAGAGAGATGTGTCTGAGCTCACGTAGACCAGAGAGGGAGTGGGGAGGGGACGGGCACAGCTCCTCCATGCTTTTCCCAGATGCCACCAAAGCACAGGGGCGGATGTGTTGAACCTTTTTAAACAGCTGCAGTTGAGTGTACTGAGTAAATCTTCTGGACAGCAACGCCATTCTTTTTATAGCTAGAGACTTGTATTATAAGATTTTTAAGATGGATAGAGAGATGATGCTTGTGTTCACATATTGAATGAAAAGCTGTATTGTCACAGCACTCTACAATGTGTAGAATGACCTGAGTTTCAACAGCAACACCTAAGTGGCTCAGTTTAGGAAAAATATTTGTACATAACCTTACAGGGGATATCCCTGATTTGCTCCCACCTTGTGAAAGTTAGTAGAATTTATCTCCCTCCTGCATTCTTTAAGTTTAACTTTAATTCATGGAAGATGTAAAAAATATACTTTGGGATATTTTTTTAAGTTTAAATTAGCTATTTAAATGGCATAATGATTCTTCAATATACACTGCTTGTTTTTTATCACATAAACAAAAATTGAGAGAACTGAGTAGAATTTGAGTAATATGGAGATGAGGGATCTTGCTTGGCGCTGTCTGCCATTGCTTGAGAGATGATTGCATCTTGATGATGCAGTGGAGGAGAGGAAGTGTGCAGCTTTTGCATTTGACAACAAAATACTTTTTGCCTTTTTTCAACAATAGCAATTCTGCATTTTAGGGTGCGCTTTTGTAAAATAATTTCAGAATTGTTTCATGAGTGGTACTGATGTTTTGGTTTTTGTGTTTATTCACAGATGAAGTGGTATTGAAGTTTGAGGATGGGCGAGTTCGGGCCAGAAATGTGTTGTATGACACTTTGCCTGTCATTGTTCACGGCAACGGGCCCACCAAGGTAACCCACCAACTTTTGTCCTATGTCAAAATTTAAATGTGAGACCTACAAATAATCATAATGTTCTGAAAAGAGGAAGTAAACAAAAGTAAAGATGTAGTTTTAAAAATGATCCAAGTCAAAACTCTTTTTTGTCCTTGGGGGAACCAGCCCTTGAGGCAAGGGTAGCAGAGTCTCTGCCCATTTTCAGAAAACATCTGAAATCCTACATTTTCAAGGAGAACCAAAATAACTCAATAGCCTGTTGCCTTCATGAACTTTAGGCTTGTTTACATTACGCTACATTTTCTGAGACTTGTCGAGAAGACTCTTTTTTGTGTGAACTTGCAGATATCGATAGCTCGAGGCGCCACCTTCTGATGCAGCGTGTGCCACATTTTTCGTAGACCAAATTCAAAAGGGCATGTACACTGAACAAAATTATAAATGCAACACTTTTGTTTTTGCCCCCATTTATCATGAGCTGAACTCAAAGATCTAATAATCCATCCACCTCGCAGGTGTGGCACATCAAGATGCTGATCAGATGCTGATCAGCATCTTGATATGCCACACCTGTGAGGTGGATGGATTATCTCGGCAAAGGAGAAGTGCTCACTAACACAGATTTAGACAGATTTGTGAACAATAGAGAAAGTCTTAGATCGGCTCATGATAAATGGGGGCAAAAACAAAAGTGTTGCGTTTATAATTTTGTTTAGTGTATTTTCCCAAAAACAATAACATTTCTCAGTTTCAACATTTGATATGTTGTCTTCGTACTATTTTCAATTAAATATAGGGATAAAAGATTTGCACATCATTGCATTCTGTTTTTATTTGCTTTTTATGCAGCGTCCCAACTTTTTTGGAAACAGGGTTGCACTATTACCATTGGTGTGATTGTTCCACCTAAGTTCTTAAAATGTATGTACTAACTGTGAATTTACTAACTGTAAATGTTTTTATTGATTTTAGCTCCAGATCAACTACTTGGGCAACTACATCCCAAAAGTGTGGACATTTGAGACTGGTTGTAGTGGGTGTCTTGAGGACCTACGGCCACTCTCAGGACTAAAGGTGGGTTGCTCGTTTTATGGAAAGTATTCAGGTGATACAGTTATGAATATTCAGGAATATTTTGAAAGTGTTTTTTTTTTTATAAGCCCTTATTTTAACAAAGAAAGTATAACTGAGTACAACACTATACTTGTTGTTGCCATCATCATATCGTTTGCTGGAATAACAACGAATATCTAAAATTTGTCCGAGTTCATGAATCACTTGAACTTATTGTTGGACTGTCTCTCTACGCACGCAATTCTCTCACTCAGAGAGTTGTGCACTAAGCCCACAAGCCGTCTATGGATTAGACTTGAAAAAGTTTACTTTAAAACCTTCAACTGACATTTATCAGATAAAATATGTATGGTATCTACCACAATCAGTTGGGTTTCCCCAGTTTTGTGTTTTCGCTATGATAGAATTCATTTTCACAAAGAAAATTGTTATTTCACAAAGTTCTATCAAGTTGCTTTAGTGGAGGACGGCAATGTAACCCTAAAACGCTGCACTCGTGCTAGCTCGAAACTGTTCTCCCTGAGTGAGAGAGTTAAGTGAATAGAGCGACAGTCCAACAGTTACTTCAAGCTATTAATATACTTTGTCAAATCCTAGATATTGGTCATTATTCCCCTGTATGAAAGGTTTATTTCTGGTGAAAGTAAAATGCATTGTACATGACAATGATTTAGTTTATTCTTTCTAAAATGACATTTTCATGGTACAGGAAAGTGAATACCCCCTGGTGGTTATTGGAATCTTCATCCAGCAGCCCACTCCCTTTGTCAGTGTGTTCTTTGAGCGCCTGCACAAACTGGAATACCCCCGAAACCGACTCAAACTCTTCATCTACAACCAGGTGAGAGAAATAAATCTTATTACGTAGTACAAATCGGTCCACATCTAATTTTCTATAACTGTGTATAATTAATAAAGTATGTATAATTACATTTTCCCTTTTGATTCCAGTGAATGTTTGGACTTGTATGTTTGGATCACACTGTTGCACCCTATAACCTCTTGTGGGTTTCTTCCTCCACATTTTTTTAAACATGTGCTAACATGCCTCTGTGACAAGTAACTAGGGCCAGTTAGCTTATTATTAGGGGCCAGGCATTAGCCAACAATGGCCCTCTACAGATTTACAAATCTTTAGAGATTTCAAGACAAAATGTCAGTTTACATAACTTATATATAAACTCTTCAATTTACACTATAATTGCATGAATCACATGACATATTTACTTGATAGACTTAAGCTATTTATGGCTCATTTTTTTGTGTTCATGAGAAAAAGTGAATGTCTTAAATGTTTATAAAATATAAACCATATGTCTTCATATGGTTTTCACAGCTGATTTATTAATAAGCCATTGCCTAAAACTAGAGTCTGGAGTTGGTTTGTTTAGCCTACCAGATCAGAGTCTGGAGTTGGTTAGTTTGGCCTGTCAGATCAGAGTCTGGAGTTGGTTTGTTTACCCTACCAGATCAGAGTCTGGAGTTGGTTAGTTTGGCCTATCATGTCAGAGTTTGGTGTTGGTTAGTTTGGCCAAACATATCAGAGTCTGGTGTTGGATAGTTTGGCCAATCATATCAGAGTATGGTGTTGGTTAGTTTGGCCTATCATGTCAGAGTCTGGTGTTGATTAGTTTGGCCTACCAGATCCAGAAAAACTTTGGGCCGCAAGTAAAAAAAGCTCCCCAAACTCTCTTTGGTGGCAAGATTTGGCTTCCACTGTTTTCTGTAGCTCAGTGCAGCCAATTTCAGAATGCAGTTGTGCTCAAACGTTTGCATACCCTTGGAGAATTGGTAATATATGTACCAATTGTAAAGAAAACATGAATGATCAGACAAAACACGTCTTTTATTTCTTATGGGATTCACATTCAACTCTAGGTCATAACAGAATGGCACAATCATAAAACAAAACATGGCAACAAAGAAAAAAATGAACCTGTTCAAAAGTCTGCATACCCTTAGTTCTTAATACTGTGTATGCCGCCTTTAGCATCAATGACAGCGTGCAGTCTTTTGTAATAGTTGTCTATGAGATCCCGAATTCTTGCAGGTGGTATAGCTGCCCATTTGCCTTGGTAAAATGCCTCCAGGTCATGCAAAGTCTTTGGTCATCTTGCATGAACCGCACGTTTGAGATCTCCCCAGAGTGACTCGATGATATTAAGGTCAGGAGACTGTGATGGCCACTCCAGGACCTTCACCTTTTTCTGCTGTAACCACTGGAGGGTCAACTTGGCTTTGTGCATAGAGTCATTGTCGTGCTGGAAAGTCCAAGAGTGTCCAATGCGCAGCTTTCGTGCAGAAGAATGCAAATTGTCTGCCAGTATTTTCTGATAACATGCTGCATTCATCTTGCCATCAATTTTCACAAGATTCCCCATGCCTTTAGAGCTCACACACCCCCAAAACATCAGGGAGCCACCACCATGCTTCACAGTGGGGATGGTATTCTGTTTACTATAGGCCTTGTTGACCTCTCTCCTAACATAGTGCTTATGGTTGTGACCATAAAGCTCTATTTTGGTCTCGTCACTTCAAATTACAATTATTGAAAAAAAAGCCTTTTTGTGGTATTGGCACAGTAAAGGCTTCTTTCTGGCAACTCGACCATTCAGCTAATTTTTGTTCAAGTATCGTTGTATTGTGGTCCTTGAAACAACCACACTGTCTTTTTCCAGAGCAGCCTGTATTTCTCCTGAGGTTACCTGTGGGTTTTTCTTTGTATTCTGAACAATTCTTCTGGCAGGTTTGGCTGAAATCTTTCTTCGTCTATCTGACCTTGGCTTGGTATCAAGAGATCCCCAAATTTTCCACTTTTTATACATGATTGAACAGTACTGACTGGCATTTGCAAGGCTTTGGATATCTTTTTATATCCTTTTCCATCTTTATAAAGTTCCATTACCTTGTTACGCCAGTCTTTTGAGAGTTATTTTCTGCTCCCCATGGCTCAGTATCTGGCCTGCTCAGTGCATCCACGTGAGAGCTAACAAACTCATTGTCTATTTACACACAGACACTAATTGCAATTTACAAAGCCACAGGTGTGGGAAATTCATCTTTAATTGCCATTTTCACCTGTGTGTGTCACCTTGTGTGTCTGTAACAAGGCCAAACATTCAAGGGTATGTAAACCTTTGATCAGGGCCATTTGGATGATTTCTGCTATAATTATGATTTAAAAAGGAGCCAAACAACTATGTGATAATAAATGGTAGCAAATATATGATAATAAATATATGATCACTATCCTTAAATAAAAGACAGTTTTTTTGCATGATCAATCATATTTTCAAAATCAATGCCAAAATTTCACAATTTCTGCCAGGGTATGCAAACCATTGAGCACAACTGTATATAACAGGCTGTTCAAAAAATATACAAAACATTGCCATTTAAAAAAACAAATATGGTCTTGAATACAGTGAGGGAAAAAATTATTTGATCCCCTGCTGATTTTGTACGTTTGCCCACTGACAGAGAAATTATCAGTCTGTAATTTTAATGGTAGGTTTATTTGAACAGTGAGAGACAGAATAACAACAAAAAAATCCAGAAAAACGCATGTCAAAAATGTTATAAATTGATTTGCATTTTAATGAGTGAAATAAGTATTCGACCCCTCTGCAAAACATGACTTAGTACTTGGTGGCAAAACCCTTGTTGGCAATCACAGAGGTCAGACGTTTCTTGTA
>JACXGI010009113.1:0-12214 GCA_016801175.1 Esox masquinongy
AATATTCAACCCCAAACCACCTGGATAGGGTCTTATTCTGTGACTGTGGTTAATATTCAACCCCAAACCACTTGAATATGGTCTTATTCTGGGGCTGCGGTAAATATTTAACTCCAACTACTTAAAAGCTCCACTGCAGACTGAGTTAGGTTAGATATTAAGCAGGTGATTTTAGATGTTGTTATAGACCTCACTAGAATACAAATAACCGATGATCTGTAAATAACAGTCGGCATTCTCCAAGTGCTCGTCTGTGGGTTTTCAAATGATTCATTCTTGTATCACAGTTATTCAAGCACAGATATCACAAAACTATAATTAAAAACAGAACAACACATTATTATCCGAATTAGCAACAATGGATGTTCAGGAAATAATATTTAATATAATATAAAATAAGAATAGTGCCTTTTAGACCCATCCAGTACTCACAATGGATCAACATTCACTATCTGCATTAGTGACTATGATAAGTGGTACCAGGGAACAGCCCATTGCTGTGGTATATTGGCCATATGCTCCAACCCCTCGTGCTCAGTTGTTTAAATAATGTAACATAATAATATACAGAAGAAAATGTAATGTAATAATATAGTATTACATTATATGTAATAATATGATAACAGGTTCAATTAAAGACGGTTACAGGGCTTCTCATTGTGTCGTGTGGTGTACATCAGGGCTGCTCGATCCTGTTCCTGGAGATCTACAGTTCTGCTGGTTTATTCTCCAAACCTAGTTGTGAATAACCTGATTTAGCTTTTCATCACGCTAATAATTAGAACCAGGTGGGCTCAATAAGGCTTGGGGAGAGCCCCTGCGGGATGGCAGCTGTCCAGGAACAGGACTGCATAATACAACATGCTAATAACAGTGAAGAAGGTTAGGCGTACCTCTCATCGCCTCACCTCGGTTGTTGAGCTTTATGTTCATGGGCAGCTGCGTCGCCATGGCGAAGAGGTTCTGCTGAAGCGCGTGTTGCATGAGCCTGTGCTGCTCCTCGGCCATCATCATCATCTTCTTCTCCGGCGGCTCGCCGCTCTCCAGCTTCTCCCTCAGCTGCTCCAGGGCCGCGGCCTGAGCCGACTGGGCCGCCACAGCCTGGGCTGCCGTTTCCCCGTGGTGACCCCCCAGGGACATGGTCACCCCCGCGGTGTGTCCTGACAAGCAGCCCCCCATCAGGCCGTCCTCTGGAACAAAACACTCCATTACTCTACAGCCCGTTTTACTGTCTTTCGGATTTCGGAGATATGTGTGTGGGTTTCTCGGGCTTGACGTGATGCCATGAGGGGTGAAATCACGCAGGGAGAAAAGTTTCCCTGAGCTCCACTCTTCTCCCGTGTTTTCTTACGGATGCCCTAACATTGGTTGTGGTATTGCGGAACACACACGTTAGACACACAACAGCATGTCTGTTAAATCACCCCAGTGAATCCCAAACCAGTGGTGTCCCAGTGGACATAGTCGGGGTGACAGTCTGTGAACCCCAAACCAGCCCCTCTGCCCTGCTCACTTAGTCATGTTGCATCAACTTTAGGACACAGCTGTGACTGGAATGATGCAGTTTATGGGTCCACTTTTAAATGATAAAACAAGCTTGACATTTAAATGGACAAATCCCTTCTGGTCTCCTAAATGGAATTGACCTGAGAAACAATTAAACACTTTTTATACAATTTATCAGCTATTTCATCAGTCACAATGTGTCAAGTCTCGAAATCATGCTTAAACATGCATGTGTCACATAATTAGGCACCCCGGGCCATTCTGTTGAATACATTCATGTGAGTGAAAAAAAGTCATAATGTGGTGCATTATGGGATTCCACTAAGCTAATCAAGGCTGCATTTTTGCACACTCATTGGAAGAGGCCACGGAAGGATCTAATTAGCCTGTTAAACCCTTGAACATTTTCACTCCCTGTACTTTAGGACACTGTCTTGTTATCCACATCTCTCTCTCTTATCCTCTTCCTATCATCTCTCTCTATTCCAACTTATCTCTGTTATGTTGCAGTCTACTCTCATTTTCTATCTCTCTCCATCTCTATTTATGTTGTTTTCTACCCCCTCAGTGTTCCTTCTTCCTCTATGATCCACAGGTCATCATCCCAAATTGCTCTTTGTTTCTGCATTCCATTCCTCAAGGAAGCTGACAGCAGGGCATTGTGGGTATGAGGAAGTCCTGCAAGATGTTTCCTCTTCCCGAAGATGATCAGACTGCCCACAGGTTCTATGTGACTGAATGGAGGGCAGTGTGTGTGTGCGTGTGTGTATGTGTGTGTGTGTGTGTGTGTGTGTGTGTGTGTGTGTGTGTGTGGGTGTGTTTCTGTGTGTGTTTGTGCAGGAGGGTGGGTGAGCACACTGACTGTGAAGTCATTAAACCCATGAGTACAAATCAAACTTCTGCATCCGTAGGTTGGTGTTATGACACAGTCCAGATGTATATTCCATCTGCTTTATGTTGGTGCATATATCTACTACATATAACTATTATATATATATATATATATGTATATATATATATATATATATATATATATATATATTGCCTATATCTGTTACATATATGCTGTACATTACATACATCTATTATCTATGCATGGAAGTGGAACTGCTGAGTGCTGTGTCACCGCAATTCTGTGAAACGGAATAAGAAATGTTGTGGTTTTGAGGGTGTGTGTGTGTGTGTGTGTGTACATCTTACATGTTCTTCCTTTTGCTGATGCTCTCATCTAGAGCACTTTAGCGTCTACGGTACTTTACAATACATGTTAGTCACAGTGGGAGGGGGATAATTAGCCCACTGGAGGACGAAGATGATTAGGTGGCCATGACGGTTTGACGGACAGACTGACAATGAAGCCAGGATTCCCAGGGTCAACACCACTAATGTGTCCTGGGATCTTCAGTGACCACAAAGACACCCGTTTATTGTCCCATCTGACAACATCTTCAACAGGGCCCTTGGTCATTGGGATTTAATATTAAGACCAGAGGGAAGAGTCAGACCACTTCCAGCAGTTTCTGGCCTCCCATCCAGGGACCGAGCCCGACCAACCTCCCTTAGCTTCAGAAGCCAGTCAACAGGGGGATGTGGGGTACTCTACATCCGGAAGACAACAGGGGGATGTGGGGTACTCTACATCCGGAAGACATCCCCCACAAAACAGGAAAAAGTATTATTTATGTTTAGAGCAAAGTGAATCTGGAGTGAACCCAACCACAGCTTCATCTGATTTTGTTGACAGATCTTTACTGCAGAGTTCCTACCTCCACCTCTCCACTCCAGACACCTCCACCTGTTTACTACAGTTCCTACCTCCACCTCTCCACTCCAGACACCTCCACCTATATACTACAGTTCCTACCTCCACCTCTCCACCTCTCCACTCCAGACACCTCCACCTATATACTACTGCTCCAACCACGTCCTCTCCACCCCAGACACCTCCACCTATTCACTTCAGCTCCGACATCTACCTCCCCAGCCACTTCCTGCTCCTGTCACATGTCAGTGGGCTCTGCATCTCACCTTTCTTGATGCTGGGTCCCTGGGTCAGGTGTGTTCCATTGTGTGCGGTCATGGCCAGATGAGACATGCTCATCTTGGGGGAGGAGAGGATCGAAGGGGTCCCCACGGGGGAGTAATTAAAGATGGCCGACCCGTAACTCTGGCGACGACCCTCGCGGCGGTTGCTGTCGATTGCCGCCTGGAGCTCTCCGGGGGAACTCAGACCCCTCTTTTCACATTCGTATGGGTAAAGGTACTTCATGTACCTGTAGGAACAGGGGACAGTAAATTCACTTCTCAGTCTTTTAGCTGACGTTCTTATCCGGAGCCACTAACATACATTATTAATCGCATAGATGCAGTATCTATATCCCTTTACAATTAGTTTTCATTTCAGTGAGGAGGAGCTCATTTCAACAGTATAACCGTTGAAATGACAAGCCTCTAAGAGACTTTCGTGATGTCATCCTGTCCAGTCTGTTTGTTTGTCCTCCCAGACACATGGTCCATGTTAACTGCAACTCAATACATATTCTCCAGGTTCACCACTATACAATGCAATAAACACGGGTGAAGTAAAATAAATAAAGCAGTAAAATCAAGCCCCAAATGTAGGAAATAAAATAATACATTTTGCAAAAGTATAATAAAAGCTTCACATTATAGATGATAGCTTTAGGTTCCATTGCTGTCTTCAGGCTGCCGATAGCATGCTGGGTAAATTAAAACAATAATATATGACAATAGTTCACTTTTAGGATTTGAATCAAATAATGATTTATAAAACAATTAAGTGTAGGTAAATAAAGTAAAGGAAACAAACGGATGAATATTTCTTCATTCTTCATAATATTGTGTTTGTATCTCTGTTTGGAATCCTGGGTCGCCAAAACATGTCAGTCCTGGATGACATGTCTGGTCTGTCACATCCGTCTCCAGCCGACGTCTCTGTCACATCCACCTCCAGCCGACATCTCTGCCACATCCGCCTCCAGCCGACTACGGGCGGGAGAGGAATGAGGCTGGTGTGAGGACGCAGCGGACCTGAGTGACAGTGTGGGAACAGGCTGTCTCTCCTCCGCTTAGGTCAGGAGCGCGTAAAGGCCCCCCCACCCTGCTCCGTCATTACCACGCCCCCTGGCTCTAACGGCAGCCACTCGCCGAAAATCAATGTTATGGTACCTATCAAGAGTCTGCTAAAACATAATGACACAACTGTTCAGCAGTGATGATTCCACGGAGTGTTTCTGGAATTAACCACAGAGTAGTGGTTCCGGTCAGTGTTTCTCTACTCCTGGCCTCACAAACCCAAAACGGGAGCCGTGAGCCTGGACAAACACACCTGAATCAACTCAGCAAACGCCTCACGATTAATTGATTCAAGTTGAATTAGGTGTACATGTCCAGGACTATAATTAAAGCATGTATTTTTTGTGTAGATGAGAAACACAGGTTTGAATCATATTATTAATATCCCAGTAACACACCTACAGTATTATACTGAATGAAGTGTAATGGCACAGAAGAAAACGTATGGTTAGTTTTTACTTTAAGGCCAATGCATAAGGCGCTTTAAATCTTTGAACCAGCCTTTAATCTTTTCAATCTGCATTTAATCTTTTGAATCAACATTTCATCTTTTGAATCAGCTTTGAATTTATTGAATCAGCTTTGACACTTGCACATACGTAATATAAAAAATCATTAATTGATAAACCACTGATACCTTTGCCTTTTCAAGTTAGATTTTTTTCTGTGCTTGCACTGACTTTGCTGGTAGCTCTTTTACTGGGTGAAGTGTAATAATAATGGTGTTTGATGTAGATCCCAGCCTCAGCCTTGTGCACGCTGGGAAGGGGAGTCCCAGCCAGGTGATCAGATATTTTTTAACAACTGCCAGTGGCTCTAGACAAGAGCATCCGCTGAACGACTGATATGTAAATACAGATAAACCACATGTAGCGTTCAAGTGAACTGCACAACAGATCAAGGGTCATCAAGGGCTGGGTTACCACCAGTTATCATCAACGGTGTTACTCACTGAGTTCGCAGGGTGAAAGCAGCGCTGGTGATGGAGGTGGGCAGGTTCAGGCCTTTCGTAATCTCACGCCATATTTTCTTATTGATGACCTCCACTAAGCCTCCTTTTTCCGTAACCAGCTTGTACAGCGTGTAGAGGTCCAACACCTGCTTAGCCATGATAGGAATACGATTCACTGGGGTCCCTGCAGAGAGGAGAACACAATATCCACAATCAATGCTATTAACTTCACCCCATCGACAGAGGGGGTTTCCACCAATGCCGGCTTATGAGGACAATTTATCTGGAGCTGGTCAAACAGCTGACAGCTGGGTTAACAAGACATATTACTTTCTGAAAAACTCCCCCTTGACTTTTTATACAGCGTTTTATTAAAGGGGCAATCTGTGTTTGCTACATCAATTATTGATTTCCGAAGAATATTAATTATGAAAGCCTCATGAGCTTAGTTCAACATTCTTACTTCATCAGGAGACAAAACACAAATTTATTTTACGATTTTCTTCGTAAATTATCTGTTAATTTAAGATTAACTTTTTTTCAACCCCATCCCTCAACTACTTACTGAAGAGTGACTCATTAATACACAACCATGTTTCCAAAAAAGTTGGGACGCTGCGTAAAATGCAAATCATTTCAAATAGAGGACGCGGTGACCATGATTCCCGAAAATAATCTCAGATTTTGATTCATCAGACCATAGGATAGTTTTCCACTTCGCCTCAGTCCATCTAAAATGGACTGAGCTTGGACCCAGAGAAGGCGCCGGCGTTTCTGTATCTTGTTTATATGTTTAATATAAACAAGATACAGAAACGCTGAATATGACAGTTTGACAGTCACATAAGAAAATGCTATCCCTGACCTGGACCATCATGAACGGCCACCAGACAGAGGTTAAGAAGACATTGATTCAATTCTTTGATGTCGTTCTTCTAACATCAGGCATTTTGATTAAAATGACGCCAATGTTGATTGTTATGGTGATAGCGATATGCGACAGTGCTACTGATCACAAATTAGCCATGTTGACGTTTACCCTCCCCTGGTACCCCAAGAAAGATCTGACAGTGTAATGACACAGAATATAATGTCTGATCCAGGTATTTGTGGCCATCCCAGCTGACAGATAAGGAAAGGTGCACCATAGTGAGAAAAGGAAGGTATATGAATGCCCTTGATCATGATTAAGAAACTGTACACTTGAACAAAGTGGCTATGTGCTTTGTGCTTCAATGTAGTCGTAGCTTATGAGTCAGTATGTACCCTTCAGATAAATATTTTTAAGGTAATTATTCTAAAACAAAGTATTTTACTTTACTGAAAGGGGCAGCAGTGCAAGTGTCTTTGGAAGTGGCAGTACCATTCAACATTAAAGAAAGAAGGTATGTTCAAAATGTTGCCGATATGGCTTGGATAAGGACAACAACGTCAAAAAAATAGATGATGTTGGGGCCTCAACCAGCCACTGCCTAGGGCCCCCAAATCACTAAAACCGCCACTGGGAACAGAAAGCTATGAACTTCACTAAAGTATTTGGAACAGAAAGTTATGAACTTCACTAAAGTATTTGGAACAGAAAGTTATAAACTTCACTAAAGTATTTGGAACAGAATGTTATAAACTTCACTAAAGTATTTGGAACAGAATGTTATAAACTCGACAAAAGTACACATATTTTCAATTTGAAAGCACTCTTAATGGTGAGCCCTTAAATCATGCCAATACGTGACAAGATATTTAAAAGGTTAAAACACCTAAAATGTAGCTATTCAATATTTGTTATTTATGTCTTTGGGCATTTCTGTATTTTTCCTTTTTGTAAATATTTCTTTTACTACCTTCTGAAACATGAATAATGTGCTCAGACTGGTGAACCAAGAATTGAAAGGAGTTGAACCTATAAGGTTAGGTGGCTGTCTCCTGGGTCCGTTAATCAAACACCTGGTGACCCACCTTTAGGTCCAACATGATTAACATTCAGTCAGCTCTATGTAGCAAGGCCTCACAACCCCGGATACGACTAGCCTAGCAACATCCCCAGGCTAGTTCAGGGTTCTGTAAAAAGACAAGACAAGGCTTTCAACTTCCTCCCCTCCTCCCTACCCCCTATCTCCCCTCCGCTCTCCCCCACACTCCCCTCCAAGACTCAGGTCTTAATTAGCAGGATAAAAGGAGGCTGATAATAATTTGTACAGTGCAGTTTAATGCCCTGGTCATAAAGCGGGAAGGGTCGGCCCTTTGTGAGCCACCTGACCCTGAGATAATTAACCTGTATTTTGCTGATAGAGTTCCATTGTGCCCATCGGATTTACCATAATAGCAATCAATACCAGCAGAAATATAGTGCAAACAGCAGCAGCCAGTGGAGTGAAAGCTGGGAGGAGAGGGAGGGGTGGTTGAATTATTGTCTGAAGGGGTAAAAACACATCAATTAAGGCCAGTAATTATGAGACGGCTTGGGCTCACTAGAAGCAGGTCTGAGAGAAGACAACATTAAAAGTGGAGATTTATTCTGTTTCTCTGCCAGGACAATGCTGGCATTTTATCTAAAGCAGCATCAAAAGCCTATCTATAGCGGCTTCCAATTTCACACTAAACTGTCTATATATCATGCATGTATTGTGACTAGCTGACTGGGAATTAGTGACAGAAGAGTGGGATTCAAGATAAAATCTAGTACAGTGTTCTCTCATAGTTCTCTCATAGTTCTCAAGTTCTCTCATAGTTAAGACTGAGATGCTTGACTGACAGTATGGGGGGATATGGGCTGTTTAGGTCTCATGAAATACAGAATATCTGAGTCTTTCTCTGTCCTTTCATTCTACCCTGCCTTTCAGAACAGTGTGGAGGAGGACAGTATAGAGGAGGACAGTGTAGAGGAGGACAGTGTGAAGGAGGACAGTATAGAAAAGGACAGTGTAGAAGAGGACATTGCAGAGGAGGACAGTGTGGAGGAGGACAGCGCAGAGGAGGACAGTGTGGAGGAGGACAGTGCAGAGGAGGACAATGCAGAGGAGGACAGTGTAGAGGAGGACAGTGCGGAGGAGGACAGTGTAGAGGACAATGTACAGGAGGACAGTGTGGAGGAGGAAAGTGTAGAATAAGAACCTTTTCAAGAGCAGACCAGAGAGGATGAAGGAAAGAGGAGGTAGAATGTGAGGTGAGGAGAGAGTACTAGGTGAGGAGCAAGAGTCTGAGGAGATAGGATGAGGGAGGGGAGGAGTGAGGTGTGAGGAGGTAAGGAGAGAGTAAGAGGTGAGGAGTAAGAGGGTCAGCTGTTTTGGAATTTGACTTGTGACCAGAAGCAGGAGTATGCCACACACTTTTGCAGGAGTATGCCACACACACGGACAGGTTGGTAATCTGTGTCACATCGGCCATCACAGAGGTATAGTCCACACTGCATTAATCCAGTAAGCTCCCCTTGGAGCTCAGCCCAATTACCTTCTTTTTTTGGCAATGACTTTTCGACCAGGCTATAGGAAACCTACTGTATAGTAACCGTGACAACAGTTGAACATAAAAGACCCTCATGCATACTTCCTCCACTCCTATTCTCAGTGGTGATAATGCACAGCCAGGCCATGATCCATAAAACAATTATTTCTCTGGATCCCACAATGGCCAGCACAACGAGCGACGGGGCTATAAATACAAACGACCCTAGTCCAGAAAGTCTTTGTCTGGCCGGAGCTGACCCGTCCAAGACAGGCCTCTTAAAAACAGATTTATGTGCTTTCAATACACGGCATGATGTATTCTTCTGGACGATTCCCTGAAAGAGATATGGAGGATAAAAGCGGAGAAGAGGGTCTTTTGTCAGCAGGGACGATCTGATCAGCTCATTGATCACATTGACAATGAGGAATGGCGAATGCCGGAAAAACACATCATATAACGGTTTAACAGTGGAACGGCAGTCCTCTGGTTAATCGCTCACTTGCTAAAAGATTGGAGTGTGTAATTGGAGCTTGCAGAGGGAATCGGGGCCTACTAGCGAAGAGTAATCATCATCTTTGCGCTCGACTTCGCTGCCGATGCGTTGAGTTTCGCACCTCGCAGCAGGCTGATAATGACGCTGGCGGGGGACATTTCTCCCGTTCATTGACCTGCTCTTTTAACCCGTGAAATTAAGGACGAATGCAATGCGGCTGGCAGGAAAACAACGGTTTATCTACACAAGGACATCCCATCTAATTGGAGTGGTGCTTCAGTGGTTTTCTACATTTTAGTCATATATTCTGAATCTACTGTCTTTGACCTTAGGAGGCTGTATAGAACTACGGTATAATAGAATAGTGCTCTGTTATTCTTAAGAGTAGAATACAATGAAATAGTCGTTTATTTTCTATAAGAGGTTGGAGACAACATTTGTTTTTCTCTCTCTGTCCGTCTCTCAGTTCCCCTGCTCATGCCATGGAGATGTGTCTTTGTCTCCGGAGATCGATCAGCCTGAAATAAACGAAGCGGGAAAAATATGAAAAGCCAAAAGCCCTACATACGAAACCATACAGAACATCTGTATGCCTACACGTCTGTATGCCTCAGCCTACACGTCATCAGCTACCTTGAGAAATTACCAATGTGCACCTACTATTGTATGCCAGAACGCACGTCTGACGCGGAGGAACCAAAACCCCAAAAGCAACATCCCAGTTCCAAACATTTGACTGCTTTCAAAACAAAGTCTTGATTTTAAAAGAAGACTCAGAGGAAGGAGTGGAACTTGAAAAAGGAAAAGAAAAAGAACAGAAGTCAAAGCATCACATAGTTTCCTACAGGAAATTTAGTGTTGTAGCGATCGAAGCTCAGGACCATTCTTTAACGCTATGCTCCGGAGGTCTTTTCTTCTCAGTTAGTATTTCAGATAATTACACTGGCAGGGACAAAAGTTAAAAGACTTATTCAACAGAAAGTGCTGAAGTCTTGGGAAACTCTGTGACCGCCCAGTGGTAATTGATTACCACTGGTTTCTGGAGTGGTAATCAATTAATATCCACAAACAGCGCCGGTAGAAGAGCGACTGTCCATCACACGGGATATTTATCAGTACACAAAAGGAACTTTAACATGAGCATTGTTCTATTGGCTTCTGACCAGATCCCTCTAACAGCCTCTATCACTCCTCGGACGAGCTACAGGTCCGGGACAAAGATATTTCCTGCTTTATTTAGGAAAAGCTTCCAGTGGACGTGTTCCCAGAGTGTGTAAAACTACAACCAGAAACCAATAACTAAGACGTCACTATTTCACCTCAGGCTTATTATCGTAGCAAATCAATTTCAGTTGTAGTCAGTACTTACAATAGAACAATGCCTGAAGTTCTCCCATAGACTTTAGCTGGCCAGACAGAACACCTGGACCAACTGTCATCAGTGCGCTGCTTATAGGATATCTTCCCCCACTGTCCCTGTCCAATAGCAGGCTACGAGCAGCCTTTAAATGGATGTCAGCCTGACCTCCCGAGGTCCCAGAGTGAGCGGCAACACATTGAACACATACATCTGCTGAGCTTGCTGCTCCAATTCTGTGCATTCAGTGCAAGCAGAATAGGGCCGACAACACCCAGATACATTGGCCTTACGTGTCATGTATGAACACAGGACTGGATATGGTCAGAAAAAACACTTCTACGTCCTTCTTCTGATCACTGGCACGAGTCTGCTTTTACCTGTTACTGAACAATGCCGAAAAACCAACCTACACACCACACACGTGCGCACACGCACACACACTAACACACACACACTAACACACACACACACTAACACCCACATAGTCAAGCCTGTCTGAGTGGTGAACAGTGACACGATTGTCAGGCTGCTTCATTAGGAAAAAGAGTTCCTGCATCTTCTCGTTTCTGCCCAACCGGCCTGTGCTGTTTCCCTGGCAGCTCGTGATTAACGACGGTCGGGCCAGGGGACACCACGGGGGTCACGACCCCAGGCCTCAGGGCCTCGCCCGCAGGGACGGAGGAGTTGGGCCCCAAAATCCCCTTTCAGGCTGGAGCGCAGCGGGGTGCACTGGCGGAGCCCAGAATGGGTGGAGGTAAAGACGAAACGGGGGGGTTTAATCTGACTGTTCATAGGTAGTCTGGTAATACAATATGGGGTTGCTGGGACAGGAGGGAGACAGGAAGTGTTCCCAGAGAAGGAGAGGACGCTAGCAGAAGAGATGCTCATTGGACGAAATGTCAAGATGACAGTTTAATTCCTGACTTGGGAGTTCAAAAGCAGCGCCAGGAACTCTATGGCTTCACAGTAACAAGGCACTGGATGTTTAAACCAGGAAAATATTAGAATGAGTTCTTTTTTTTAAAAAACACGCTGCCACTGATACAGCAAGCGCATGGCTACAGTACCTGCATCACTCGTGTGAAAGAAAAAACAACAGATAAAGATGACGTTAACGCCACGAAACATTCTGTTAAAATCGACTGTTAAATCAACCCATTTAAATAAGTGGCGTACTAAAGCCAAAGTAGTGTTATTGAGGCAGGCAAAGCCAACCCAGCAAAGTGACTCCGATTACAGGGTCATTTCTAACGTCAGTCAGGTAGTAGATATTCAGCAGCCAGATTAATATAATTTCAGCCCCCAGTCACAGCTTTACCGTAGCTAGGACAGTGGATGTTCAAAAGACAAATTAAAGTGATTC
>JACXGI010009113.1:12314-31429 GCA_016801175.1 Esox masquinongy
ATGTACTCATCATACACATTGAGACATGTACTCATCATACACAATGAGACATGTACTCATCATACACATTGAGACATGTACTCATCATACACATTGAGACATGTACTCATCATACACAACGAGACATGTACTCATCATACACATTGAGACATGTACTCATCATACACATTGAGACATGTACTCATCATACACAATGAGACATGTACTCATCATACACAATGAGACGTACTCATCATACACATTGAGACATGTACTCATCATACACAATGAGACATGTACTCATCATACACATTGAGACAGGCTGTACTCATCATGTACATTGAGACAGGCTGTACTTATCAAACACAATGAGACATGTACTCATAAATGTACTCTGAGACAAGGTG
Organism: Esox masquinongy; assembly: GCA_016801175.1. Lineage (NCBI taxonomy): Eukaryota > Metazoa > Chordata > Actinopteri > Esociformes > Esocidae > Esox > Esox masquinongy. Next base: position 12,701 of record JACXGI010009113.1, read on the forward strand.
TACTCATATATACAGAGACAAGTTGTACTCATACATAAAGAAATATGTTGAACTCATTTATACAGGGACATATTGTATCCATCATATGAATGTCACTACCATCAAGACATGTACTCATCATACACATTGAGACAGGCTGTACTCATCATGTACATTGAGACAGGCTGTACTTATCAAACACAATGAGACATGTACTCATAAATGAACTCTGAGACAAGGTGTACTCATATATACAGAGACAAGTTGTACTCATACATACAGAAATATGTTGAACTCATTTATACAGGGACATATTGTATCCATAATATGAATGTCACTACCATCAAGACACTAAATATAGTGTGGGTGTGTGTGTGTGTGTGTGTGTGTGTGTGTGTGCGTGCATTCATCTGTGTGTGAAATGGAGAGACTGGGAGAGATTTGAGATACTCTTATGAAACTAATTCCCAGTAACTTGATTCTGACACTCCCAAGCTTCGCCCATAAATAGTTCATGTTATGGGCACAGATATACCAAACCACCCAACACATCAAAACTTCTAGGAAATATGATCCTATTCATCAACACATTTTGATACACAGCAAAGCAGAGAGGTACTTTGTGGTTTAACAACACAGTGGGTTCTTTGCTTGCCAAGACACAAATGCTTTATTATAACTTGTGTCAGATTGTGACAGCAGGAAAATAATTCTGCAGCCACAAGACATTTGAATTGTTATGTGTTTTACAATGAATGGCCATTTTTCATACGTGATGATTTTTGTTCTTGTGGAAATTACAAATTTAGAAGCCTTTATAAACAAATATACTTCTAGTTCGCCTTTGATGCTAGAAGGGAAGTTACTGCAACAACAGAATAAATGTATTCCAAATGATTGTGTCTGCCAATTATGACAACCTTCTGGGGCCCCCTAACTAAGCTTTCTGCCTGTCTCCTAACTTTGACAGTTTTCTGCCTGTCTCCTAACAATGACAGCTTGCAGTCAGTCTCCTAACTATGACTCCTTCCTACCTATCTTCTATGTATGACAGCTTCCTGCCTGTCTCCTAACAATGACAGCTTCCTGTCTGTCTCCTAACTATGACAGCTTCCTGTCTGTCTCCTAACTATGACAGCTTCCCCTCTGTCTTCAAATTATGACAGCTTCCTCCCTCTCTTAGTTGTAACAGCATCCTGCCTGTCTTCTAAATATGACAGCTTCCTGTCTGTCTCTTAACTATGACAGCTTCCTGTCTCTCTTAGCTGCAACAGCTTCCTGTCTGTCTTCTAACTATGACAGCTTCCTGTCTCTCTTAGCTGCAACAACATCCTGCCTGTCTTCTAAATACGACAGCTTCCTGTCTGTCTCCTAACTATGACAGCTTCCTGTCTCTCTTAGCTGTACCAGCTTCCTGCCTGTCTTCTAACTATGACAGCCTCCTGTCTGTCTCCAAACTATGACAGCTTCCTGTCTCTCTTAGCTGCAACAGCTTCCTGCCTGTCTTCTAAATATGAACCCATCCTCAAACGAGACACACACACACACACCCACACACATACACACCCACACACATACACACACGCACACCCACACCCACACACCCACACACATACACAAACAATCAACTGTCATCTCAACCACTGGAAACCTCAACTGTCATCTCAACCATTGGAAACCTCAGTCTCCCTCCGGGGCATAGATAAAAAGGACGATCTGTGCGTGTCAGTGAGTGTGTTTGCATGTGTGTGTCTGTCTGTGAGTGTACGTTTGTTGAAGTATTATAAGGGGGTATGTATATGATTCTAATAATACCTAATAATCACATCAACGTGTCTTGTAAGCACATCACAATGCCTCTTACTCTTAAACAAACGTTATTCAATAAAATGCTAACATTCACGCTTGTGGCCACGGTAGCATCAAAGTCAGCCTGTTCTGTTCTTGAGTGTAATGAGCACAGAATGGAGTGTTTACGAGACCAGATGGTGCTCAATAAATGGCCTGTGCGATAAAGTTGTATACTTTTGTCATTGTTTAGAGCTGACAGTAAATAACCCAGGAAAGTAACAAAAAGGGAATTTGAAGTACTACTTGTTAGACATCAGTAACTTTTTTTGAGAAAGGTAAATATTCCAAAGACTGTGTGATACATTTTTGCTGTTACAATCACTACGTGAGGAGAAAATTAAAAAAATAGATAAAAACATTTTCAGTAACATTTCTAATGTCATGAGGAGTTACAAAGGTGAACACTAGGTGTATACATTCCAAAGAGCAGTCGCTCCTGATTGAAGTTCAGAAGGGAATAATTACAACCTTCAAAAGACCTCATCGTGGCCGGTGAATTTCTCCAGTCATTCATCAAACGGTTCAAATTCAAACCGACGTTAAGAACATTTACCTGGAACTCAATTGGTGTTCATCTCATTCTAGAATCAACCACTTCATTTAGAATCTATTTGTCACCCAGCAGTACAGGATATGGTATTCAAAATAACCTGCCATCATTTACAACTGACATCTCAGTAGTCAGGAGGCGCCCCTAATATCTATTCATTACTCTTCTGAATGTTTGCTAGGTTCACATCCCCCTGAAACCCACACTGAGACCCACACTGAGCTGGAGGTTATAAATAATAAAATGCAGCACAGGATCCATTTGATCAATGACCTTTCATCGGCCAAGCTCACGGCTGAATTTAGACTAGCCAAACACAGCCCGTGGTAAAGAGGTTGGGCAATTTTAGACCTGGTGGCATGACGACAGCTGGCCGCTTCACAGCCTCAACTCTGTCTTGCCGTATCCCTCCGCCACATCGCTGAGTCAGGGAGACCGATTCCCCGTTGCTGGAATTAGGATACGGAGCATAACTCTGGTAAACAGCCTCACACAGTACCTGGTAACCCCCCCTCCCCAGCCTGCCAGAAAACACCTGAAACACCTATGCCCAAAAACGGGCATCACCCTTACGAAGATTAGCCAAATGAATCTAGCCACGGGCCTTAGAACCCGGAACAGAGGGGAAGAGGTGTTCTACTGATGGATGTCTGATTGCATAATGTGACTTAATGTCAGAGCAAAGACATGCTATGCTGCATCTCAATTCGATTTTCCTGGCGTTGCAGGAATTTTCTTTAACTGCAGGAAAAAAAAGATGTGTATTCAAGGTTTAAACAGGTTTGTAAAGTTTGCAATTACCAATTAAAATGTCCGACCCGATTGGGACAAAAAATTTGTTTCAACCTGACATGCAAAGAATGTCCATGAATTATAATCCACAGGAAGTGGCCTGGGGGGTCCGGCAGTCTAAACCTCTGCCTTCGGTGCACGGGACCGGAGGCTGCAGCATGGGATTCCGTCACGCTCATTCAGCAAAAACTCTCTCCTCTGTCATTTTCAAATTTTTTCCACCATCACTGCAATATTCTCTTACTGAATGTAATTTCAACTGTAAGTACTAATGGGTTACAGCAAACAACTAATCTTGTTTGACATGTCATGGAACCTGACTGAAATATGAGTGAGATTCAACCCACACGCACCCCAAAGACACAAACCAGTGCTTCATATCCCCTATTACTGTCAGCAGAAGGACCCAGATCAAGGTCGGCTGTAATATGAATCATAACACGGTTCTGGTGTAGTGGACTATGTAGAGTATAAGGTGCTGTATCCTGTAGAAGTCCTGGTCAGGAACCAGGTGTCATTTAGGCCTCTATCAGTCTCTGTCTGTCTCTATCTAAATGTCTCTGTCTCTATCTGTCTCTATCTGTCTCTATCTGTATCTGTCTCTAAATGTCTCAGTCACTATCTGTCTCGAAATTTGTCTATCTGTCTCTATCTGTCACTGTCTCTATCTGTCTCAAAATGTCTCCATTTGTCTCAATCTATCTCTAAATTTCTCTATCTGTCTATCTGTCTCTATCTATCAGTGAGATGGGGATTTAGCTTGAGCCCCACTCTTTTAAACATTTATTTTAATGAATTGTTAAGAACACTGGAGAAGTCTGGAGAAGTATGATTTTCAAAAGGAGGCCCAGGACCAGAAACATAAGTTCTAACTAGACGTGGTTCCCCTAGAACAAAGAATTGCCCCAACCTCGGCCTAGACGTCAACAGCCAAGAAAACCTCATGTAAAACTTGACAACCCAATTACAGTCTTAAAATACTCCACTTATAGACCACTTACAGAACCCTTTGCCCTTTAAGGTTGAGTGTGTGTGTGTGTGTGCGCGCGTGTGTGTGTGTGTGTGTGTGTGTGTGTGTGTGCTGTAAAGACAAAGAGAGAGAGACGAAAGGGAGGACTACAGTCGAGGTTCATGTTGGAGCACAGACTAATGGAATTCAAATGACGCTTACTTCGAAAGTCTTTCCCAGTAAAAACATCTAGCATCACATTGAGCATTCATTTAGCGTTCAATCAATCAAGATGATTTCAGAAATACAAGCAAATTAAGAGACCACAGTACCTTTTCCTTTCCTTTCCAAAAAAGTTGAAAAGGAAGGTTTTGAGTGAGGAACAGAAGGGTTAAAATCAAGAGACCACTGCAAATTTAACGCTTCTGTTCCTCACTCAAAACTTTCCTTTTCAACTTTTTTGGAAAGGAAAGAAAAAGGTGCAGTGGTCTCTTAATTTTTTCCGGAGCTGTATGTCCTGTACTTTATTTAGGCCATGTACCATTTAAGTGTTATTTACATGTATATAGTCTGCATTTTATTTTTGGTGTGCTTTATATGATGCCATTCCCCAATAAATGAGTCAAATCTGACAGAGTAAGAAGAGGTTGCCAAATCAAAGTGTTGCTGTATGAAAGACCAAGCAGGAACTGGGGCCCCGGCTAACCACGGCGGTGTCACTGGTGCTGGCTAATCATAAGACGTTAAAACAACAATACAACGTGGAGGTTAAAACAAAACTGCATTCCGGTTGTCAATACTTTTACAAGACATTACAGACTGGCCTGACAAAACCGAGAGACAGGGCCACATCTCTCCGGTCCACTCTCCTCTCTCTCTCCTCAGGATCTCAGCTAGGCCTTTATTGGCACCCGGTAACCAGATGACAAAGACGTGTTGGAGAGACATTGATTAGTAGGATTGGTCCGTCGGGGAGACAGGCCACTCTGATTAAGTCTTAAAGACAGAGAGATACTGCAGATATTGCGGAGGATGATGAACCTTCTCTCCGACCATGTCCGTCTCTGCCCTATCGCTAAATCCTAAATCAATCACTAATTGAACGCTTGGGCAACAATCCATAAGGTCTTAAGCCCTAGTGACCAAGAAGTGTCTCCAAACTAGATCCTTGTCACCTTGTGAACTTAATATATCTACTGACACACACACGCACACACACAGCCGCACATATGCAGTCGCACACATACCACTTTGCGGCGTGTTATTCGCGTGACAAACCCCGTTGTTTATCATTAACCACATAAAGTAAAATACCCCAGAAGGCCTATGGTAACCTGGGGGTGGGCCGACCTAGAGCCACGCCTTAAACTGTCCAACACTTCCATTAATGGATTAAAGTTGAACAAACACCCCTCCCCCAAATCCTCTGTCTGAACCACTGGAGCTTTCCGTCTCAAACAGCACCCTGTTTCCATATAGCACACTACCTTTGAGCCGGGTCAGGGAACGGAGGGTCATTTGAGATGGAGAGACGGAGAGGCCGTGTGTGTTTTTCTCTGAGACAAGTGACTAATTCCGCCCGAAACATTGAGCAACTACGTCTCAGGGGCTGAATGCAAGCGGCGCAGTTCGAACAAAACAGGTCTGACCCGATGGTCTCAATGTTTTTTTTACAATGTTTGTCGAGAAGTTGTGATTGATTCACCGCCTCAGAATAGAGGACATCAATTCACACCCATGCTGTTATAGGTTGATGTGGCCTTTGCTTTTCCGTTTAGAAAAAGAAAATGTATGTCGTGTTCGAATATCAGGCCTCTATGTTGACAAAAGAAAAGACAAGTTTAAACTGTAGTTCCTACAGTATATCTAGAATGGTAACTAAAATGATTCAGGCAGTATTGGATTTCTAGAATGAAACTACACAAATGATAATGGTAGTTTGGATTCCCACCTAAATGACAACATTTTCATTTAGCACCATTTCAGCTTGTTATACTAGATGAAGACTGAGTTACTACATTAATAGTATACGATTAGAGGTCAAATTACAAGGCTACCACTTATTAAAACACCTTGGATAATACAACCTTGTTTCCAAAAATGTTTGAAAACATGGGTCGCTGCGTAAAATGTAAATGAAAACAGAATGCAAAGATGTGCAAATCATTTAAACCCTATATTCAATAGGAAATAGTACAAAGACACCATATCAAATGTTGAAAATGGGACATGTTATTGTTTCTTGAAAAATATATGCCCAATTTGAATTTGATGCCCTAGCAAATCAGTCCTGGCAATGCGTGTGAGAAATTGGGGACGGTAAGGGGACTGATAATGAAACTGGGGCTGGTAATGATTCTGAAACTGAAACTGGGGCTGGTAATTGGGACTGAGACTGAAATTGTGGCTGGTAATGATTCTGAGACTGAAACTGGGGCTGGTAATGGGACTGAGACTGAAATTGTGGCTGGTAATGATTCTGAGACTGAAACAGGGGCTGGTAGTGGGATTGACACTGAATCTGGGGCTGGTAATACAACTGACACTGAATCTGGGGCTGGTAATGGGACTGACACTGAAACAGGGGCTGGTAATAGGACTGACACTAAATCTGGAGCTGATAATAGGTCTGACACTGAAACTGGGGTTGGTAATGGGACTGACACTGAAACTGGGGCTTGTAATGGGACTGACACTGAAACAGGGGCTGGTAATGGGACTGACACTGAAACAGGGGCTGGTAATAGAACTGACACTGAACCTGGGGCTGGTAATAGGTCTGACACTGAAACTGGGGCTTGTAATGGGACTGACAACGAAACTGGGGCTGGTAATGGGACTGACACTGAAACTGGTAATGGGACATTTAAAGGTGACACATTAACTATCTTTACAAAGACCAGTAAGTGGGAAAAGAAAATACCCAAATTGGACAGATAATAATTATAACCATGATTTGATAAAGCAGTATTAGGTTATTAAGACAAAAACATACCTCTCTTCTGCATGAAACTAAAGAGGTCATCAAGAAACTCCTTCCTCTTGTCATCATCATCCAACTCGTACAACTGGAAGAAAAGCAGAACAAGACAATCTGTTTTAATTCACTTAGACAATAATCTGGTTAAAACTGACTAATGGGCAAATCTTTCAAATACATGAAAAAGAAAACAGTGACTGCAGATTGTCACCACTCCTTCAAACTCCTTCACTACGATCAGGTCCCCCCCATGAAAACAATACAATGTTTATTTGGTCACGAATAAAGGTAAGGGGAGTTGTTTTTGCCACGGCTTCCAGACAATCTGGAAGCAACCTTGAGCGTTCGGAAGACATTGGATGGTTATGCGATCAGGAAGCAGAGTGGCTGGATACAAAGAGAAGTCATGCCACCCTGGTGAAGGAACAATGTGAGGAAAATGCATGTCTCCACGGCAGGACTCACTGCCAGCTGTTCTCACACAACCAGGACCCAGAACAACATTTAGTGGCTTAAATAACAGGAGACGGTCACACCTTCAAACTCTTTGATTGTCTATGTTTGTTTTTTCCACAACAGATAAACTCCTATAGCCGGGGCTGGAAATTACGCTCTCTTTCTATAGCTTCAAAAAATAAACGTGTTCCATTTGAGTATTTTCATGCTTTAACTGCCAAAGTCCCAAGCCCCAAGTGCAAAACACAATACATTGTTTTTGATGTACAACACAATAGGTGCTAAAAATAACAAAACAACATCATCAACAACAGTAGCCGAGTGTTCTCAGCACGGGACTAGACTGAGATGGTGTCACTGTCCTGTGTATGAGTACATGAAGGATAACCCTGCATTCTTCACTCCCAAACCCTCCAGGTCCTTTATATCTCTATCCTCCTTATTGACATTTCCATTACGGCCCTACAACCCACTACTACTCACTGTCCTGTTCTACAGGCCGAGAGGCCTCGAAGACCCAGAGCTGCCCCAGAGGACAGACAGCAGACACGTTAGAGAGAAAGAAAGAGATAGAAAGAGGGGGAGAAAGAGAGACCGAAAAAGAGGGAGAGATCGGGGGACTAGGCCACGTGAACAGGGTGATCAGATCGATATAGGAAGAGAGAGAAATGACCTTTGGAATCTGCGGGGCAGCGTGAACCAGCCCCCTGAGATAATAAGCGGTCATTTAGGAGTGAATTAGCTGTCACCTATATTAGAGAACTGAGAAAGTGGGATAGAGGAGGGGTGGAGAGAGAGAGAGAGAGAGAGAATGAGAGAGGGCGGAGAGACAGCTGTTATCTTTAATAAAGACCCGACAGACCGAGAAAGGGAGAGAGTGGAGTAGAGAGAGAGGAATAGAACGAGAGGGGGAAGGATTGAGCGCGTGTGGGTGTTCAGTGAGTGTTGCATTACAGGATTATGTGGGACAAACACCATCTTCAGACAGTGTCATGCATACAGTAGTAACCTGTAACCAAACACACATACACACCATGTGATGTCTGACTGATGGCTTGAACTCGCTGTCATTGCAAACCTTGATCAGCCTGTTCATCTGGATGTGAAACCAGGGGAAAAGAGATTTCACGAGAACTATGGAAGCTCTAAACTAAACATTCCTCAGTCCGCCAGCTATAAACCCCAACCTTCCACATGAGGCTCCTGTCATTGGCTGCATTTAATAGGCGCACCGATTTGTGTAATCTCTAACAAACCGGTTAATGTACAGGTTGGTGTGTGTAAATGTGGCCAAAGACCACCAAACCAATCCCGGCCAGACAGTCAAAGTTCCCTCAGTCCGATCTTGTAATTCACTTTTAAGGAAAATACTTACTTAATACTTTGATTTGAATCCACATCCTGGAATTCCACAAAGAACCATTTGTTTAATTAAATTAAGGCATGTTTTTATTGTGCTGTGCACAGTGACTAATGGCTTGTAACAGGAAGTGACTCAACATGGACATGCTCTAGAGGAGCACCATGATCTCAGTTAGCTCCATCATCAAATATTAACAGATGGAAAACACCTCCCCTCACCCCCCACTAGGAACTCTGACCTGTCATCCCTCGTCTCTGTCCGATGTCTTTCTTTTATTTAACATTCATTCAACCAGGCAAGCCGATTGAGAACCATTTTGCATTTACAACGACGAGCTGGCCAAGAGCTAACAAACGAAAGACAAGACATTCGACTACACATGAATATGGTAAAAAAAAAAAGGAAGACCAAAAAAGAGATTATTTACTGTACAAGAAAATACGCAAAAGGTCAGTAAGTCACACTCAACGATCAGGCCAGCTGACAGTCTTGCCTGGGCCCGGGACGAGATAATCTTAGATGGGCCCTTTAATGTCAACCCAATGTCAGTTCTGGGCCCCCCCCTACCCTGGGCCCGGGACAACAGACCCGTTTGTCCCCCCAATCGGCGGGCCTGCCAATGATACACATTGACAGATGCATAAGGTGTCAAAAGATCACATTATCAGGTTAGACTCATGAATACAAAAAGACTAGGGTGTAAACTGGGTCACCATATGAGGTGAAGTGGGTGCGGCAAGGGGCAGGGATCAGACAGCAGCTCGGACAGCGCGATGTTTCTTCAGACGGCACAGCTCACCTGCCATGCCACTCCGAGCCTGAAGGAGGCAGCACAGCACTGGCAGCATGGTCACTTGGTGTGCTGCGCGTAGCTTCAGCTATCTGGCTAACTGGCTAAATGTGCTAATGTTGCTATTGTCGTGGCACAGCCTGAGCTGTAACTGGATCCCTCAGCACTCCTCTGCTCCACACCAGCGGCTCCGCCTCCAGCAGAGCATCTGTCAAGCTACTCGGGTTTGTAGGTGACACCACTGACGGTGATGGGTGCTGTGGAGGGGCGACCCAGCTTCGGGGGACCGGTGCAGTCAAAACAACTTGGGACGCGGACCCGTTGGTTGATAGAACTAGACACATTGAATAAACCATTAGCATCAGCAAAAAAAGGCTAAAATCTCCCAGTCAGCCCTGATCCTGCTAACCACTGATCCCAGTCTGGTTCTGCACTCTGTCTCACCGCTGCTGGGATGAACTGCAAACCATTGTACGACATGCAGATAGGGTCATCTGCTGCCAATCTGTATATTTCTTTAGAGGTCAAAGGTGATGCTGATTCTAGATGGACACGAATAGATACTTTTTTAAACCAGATGTTTCCTCTGCCAGGTCATGGTGGGAAGGGGGTGGATACGGTTGAGAATATCTTTTAAAAAATGTTGAAGTTTATTATTTCTCCAAATGATGTCCTTAATGCCATACAGGGGCTGCTGGGCTGACAAAATGGAGACAGATTTACTGCAGGGCCAAATCGTTTTGGTCTAACTCTAAGCTGACTTATTCCTGAAGTATGGATATCATGTTCTTCCAGTCCAGGATATCCGAAGGTGTAACCTATGGCTTGATTCCGGGTCCTCCGTGGTTCCCACTGTGTATAAAAACATTGTCCCAGGCTTTTTTCTGACCCACAGACCAATCTTTGTGTGATTCACCCAATTCCTCCCCATTGACATCAGTGCATGGATTTATGCGAGGGTTTGAATTGAGTGGCATTCAAATCTGAATTTAGGAATATTGTTGAGATGCTCATAATTAATTAATAAAAAGGCATGTCCCAACATATGCTTTGATAAAAAAAAGTCTAAAGTAGGTACACGAAGTGATCAAATCAATACTCAATTAATAATCAACTATTACAGATATTAAAAGAAAAATCCTTAACAAAAATACAGTAAAAACAAAATACAGCAAATTAAATGTTTTGTATCATTGCGAGACCAGGGTTCGAATCCTGCTTGCTGATTGGCACATAGATGCTGTAGACAGTGCAACTGGAAAACACCATCAGGGTTTAAAATGCAATACATTTATTGGAAATGAGAACACAGACACACAGACAGACATAGACAGACGGATAGGCAGACGGACAGACAGATGTACAGACAGACAGAGACAGACAGGGACCGACAGACAGACAGACAGACAGACAGACAGACAGGAGACAACTCCTGTTGACTCTGTGAACTGTCCTGCCTTGACACCAACTTAGACAAGCTGGAGACTATGTACAAACATAGGACTGACAGCACACACACACACACACACACACAGTGCACTTTTATTCTGTAATAACTAAATGAGTGTGTTTGTGTCTGTGCACTCATTAGACTGAATAAGATGGGAATCAGGATTGTTTTACAGTGAGCAGACTGACAGGCCAGCTGTAGTGGCAGTATGACAGCAGAGGGAGCTATTTACAATATATTTATTACAATATTTACCAATAAATCCATAGACATTATTACAGCACATTGCTGGCAGAGAATATAATTCCTTTGGCATCTGATTTACTATATTCTTTTATATTATGTTTAACAACAGCAACATATGGGGAAAGAAACAATATAATCTCCAGATTTTGAAGGAAAGATGAGGGAAAGACAGGACAGGGAGAGGGACGGAGAGAGAAATAGAGAGATATAGAGAAACAAAGAGAGGGAGGAAGAGCCAAATAGTGGGAGAGAGAAGGAGGCAGAGAGGGAGAGGGGGAGGAGAGCAGAGGGAGAGCGGGAGGGAGGGAAAGAGGAAAAGAGGGAGAGTGGAAGGGGGCAGGAGGGACGAATAGAGGAATTGAGTGAGATAGAGAGAGGGAGGGAGGGAGGGAGGGAGAGGAAAATAAAAGGAGATAAAGGGAGGAAGAGTGGGAAGGAGGGAGAGAGGAATAGATGGAGGGAGAGTAGGAGAGGTAGGGATCATGAGGAAAGGAGGGAGAGTGGGAGGGAGGGAGGGATAGAGGGAGAAGGAGGGGGAGGGAGAGAGGGAGAGGGAGGGGAGGAAGAGATGGATAGAGGGATAGAGGGATAGAGGGATAGAGGGAGAGAGGGAGAGGGAGGGGAGGAAGAGATGGATAGAGGGATAGAGGGATAGAGGGAGAGAGGGAGAGAGGGAGAGAGGGAGGGGAGGAAGAGATGGATAGGGGGATAGAGGGAGAGAGGGATAGAGGGATAGAGGGAGAGAGGGAGAGAGGGAGAGAGGGATAGAGAAAATCTCTGAGTTCAAAAGGACCTTGAGGAGCTCAGCGTTCTAAAGTCCACCTGGTTCATGTCGTATTAGAAGCCAACAGGTCACCAAAGGGGAAGGGCTGTCGGCATTGAACTTGAAAAGATGTCTTTCTTTATGTTTACATTCTGCTCTCTCTCCCTTTCTGTCTCTCGCTCTTTCTTTCTCTCTTTCTCTCCCTTTCTCTCACTATTTCTTTCACTCCATGATTTTCAGAGGTTAGAGACTTATACAGCAACTGAAGTTATTCCTCTGAAATTACAGATGTCCAAACTTTTTATAATGCCACACTGTAATTGTACAGCTATTTTTAATCATTTTTATTTATTTCATGGTCTTCCCACACTCTGAAAGTATTCAATCTAGAGTGCAAAAAAAGTCAGAGGATCAAATTCCTAAGAATAGAAACTCTGACAGGACTCTTCTCTCATCTCCTCACCTCTCCTCCTCTCCTCTCCCACCCTCTCCTTACCTCTGCTGTCTCCTTATCTCTCCTCACTTCTCCTCACCTCTCCTCCTCTCCTCTCCCACCCTCTCCTTACCTCTGCTGTCTCCTTATCTCTCCTCACTTCTCCTCACCTTTCCTCCTCTCCTCTCCCACCCTCTCCTTACCTCTGCTGTCTCCTTATCTCTCCTCACTTCTCCTCACCTCTCCTCCTCTCCTCTCCCACCCTCTCCTTACCTCTGCTGTCTCCTTATCTCTCCTCACTTTTGCTCATCTCTACCCTCTTCTCCTCACCTCTCCTCTCATACGTGTGAGCACAGTTTATTCCACACATTCTAGGAGAGTGAATATGAGCATTCGTGTTTGTGTGTTTTTTAGAGAGACAGAGAGCGAGAGAGAGAGAGAGAGAGAGAGAGAGAGAGAGAGAGACACACACACAGAGAGAAAGGCTTGGTCATGTTGGTACTGGTCATGTTGGTACTCTGCCAGCTGGCTCCATGCCCAGTCTTCACAGCTCTCTCTGTTACTTTGGCTCCCATTCCCTCACACACACACACACACACACACACACACATTGAGAAACACAGTAGGCGATACACACACCCTGGCACAATTCGCATACACTGACAACCGTATATGCATGCGTGAATACACACTATTGCCCACCAACATGCCCATGATGCATTGGGCTGGGCTGATAGACGGGGCGGGGTTGACAGAAGGGTGGGGCCTGACAGAATGGTGGACCTGATGCAAGGGGCGGGGCCTGACCAAAGGGCGGGGCTGACAAAAGGGCGGAGCCTGACAGAAGGGCGGCGCTGTCACAAGGTCATGTGAAAGCTAATATGGAGAGGTGATCTGTGTCTCCCTCCTCATAAAGCCTCGCCCTAATCAGATTAACTGACTACTTGAGCTGAGGCCTGGATTAAGTGACAGCGTGTTTTGAGGCTACAGTGTAACACCACCAGAGAGGGGAGAAACCACCTTGTTTTAGATACAGGTGATTTATTGACAAGCATTATTGAACGCTAACTGTACTCACAGTTACATTTCACAATGAGCTGATATCTGATTATCGTGGGAAAAACACGTTGTAATATTTTCGATTCCCCAGCCTGCGTATGATGACCTGACAGGAAAAGTCTGATTCCTTGTGATACCTGTTACCACAATTCTTCTCTCACTTTTTAACCCACACACACACCTCCTCCGACAGCATGAATCACTGGGTGATATCCAGCCGTAGCAGCCTAATCCCCGGCCGCCACGGTGGAGGCCATCTTGTAAATCCTGCCTTGATAAACAGACACTGTCAGTGTAGCTAACCGTGTTTCACAAACAGCTACCACAGCGTTAATACAGACTGCCTCGTAAAAGCGAGAATATATTCACTTAGTGGAAACTTCAGACACAGTCTCCATGAAGGAGGCCATCTAAGGCAATCCACGTATTTGAATACAAATTTTGAGAGAAGGGATTATGACACAGAATTAACTGGGTTCAACTGACGACTGCAGAAAAACTGTTACCTGTATTAACACTGTTAACCTGTGTTTAACAGAAAAATGTACCTGTTAAACACAGGTTAACAGTGTTTCTCGCCCCCTCAGCCCACAAGATCCACTCATGTTATGTCAATATGAACTCCCTCAGGAGTTAGAAAGCGCCTGTAGCATCTATAGCCCGTAAAAATGACCCATGCTAGCAAGCTACTATAGCGAACTGCTAGTGGGCCACACAAATGCTACGTTATGGCAAAACTAAGGCTAATTCCAATTAGGATTACACCGCTAGGTTAACCTAAGCTAGAAGGCAATACCAGCGGATTGGCGTCTGGCCTCCCTGGGAGACATAAACAACACATTTGCTCTGCAGCCTGCACTCTCATTAGCTTATTTACAAAGACCTTGAACGTCAGAGCCAACCTGACGGGAGCGTAAAGTTGCACACTGGCACATGCCGTGCGTAGCGGCGAGTGAGTCATTCATTTGCGTGTCCCCAAATGAACAACCCACTTTTCCTATAGATCTCCTAATCCTCCCCCCGGTCCTATACCAGGAACATCTGGTTCTGTTAAACTTCTGTCCTCCATAAATGTTAGATGTGTTGAAGAACGTTGTGAATCAAATCCCTACTTCATCAATTGGTTAAGCTGGTTGGTTCAATGTTGGCTTGGATCTGGTTAAGCCACCGTTCAGAAAAACTGACAATCGCACTAGATGGAGGGTCTCTGATTGAATATGATGGGAATGTTTGGTTGTAATTTCACACCATATTCTAGTGCATGACTTCGTAGGGCCCATTTAGAGACATCAAAACCCCTCTGCTGTGGTCAAAGGTAGTTGTCTTTCAAAAGGGTTAATTAGCTGTCCAAGTCCTGTCCTTTTTGGTTCCAGGTAAAACCCATTTTCAGCACCATGTAAAACCGTTCAGTTATGAAATCCACAAGTGTACAACCTGGAACAAAAATGTGCCCTACATGGAAACATCAGTTTTTGGAAAAGGTTCCTCAGTGGGGACACTTGAAGAACCCTTTTAGGTTTTAGACAGCACTTTGTTTTCAAAGACTGTAAGTAATGACATGGTCCCACCATCAAGTCATTTAAGGATTTCCCAGAAAATATACCCTTTCTCTCCCTCTCTCCATATCCAACAGCCTCCCTCTTTAATTATGGTCAGGGTTAAAATACTGTAGATCTCTGGTTTGGAACTGCTGGATGAGGGAGACCCTGAATTAAAGATGGAGTATTGGGTTTGTTCCTTCATGTCTGGTTAGCATCCATAATTCAATCCCATGGCATGTCTCCGTCTGAGTCCAAACCTGTCCTAAAGCTGTGGTATGGTGAGGAGAACATACATGAACATGGCCCAGGCAACTACCACACCCTCCGGACAGGACTGTGAGGGAAATGTGTAGGAAACACAGTGAAAGCCTGCCATTCAGAGACAGTGATTTGAATCAGATAATGTTAGCACTTAAGCCGATATAGGCAGCAGGAAGCAGGTAAGACAGAGTAGTTTAGTGGCCAGTCTCAACCCCCCCCCCCATCCCCCAGCCAGACTCAGCTCAAAGAAAAACAGACAGACTGGCTGTAACCTAGGCAACCAACAGGCTGTAGCCCATAGCCTAGGGAATCTACAGTCTGTAACCTAGGCCACAAACACTTAAAGAATTAAAAGTGCCTAGAAGAACTTTTGGGTTTTTAAAGGCCCTAGAAGAGTGCTTAAAAACCTTTCCAACAACACAGAAAGTAGCTAGGAAATGTAGGCTAGCTCTAAATGCCAGTCCTTTTTGCGAGCTGGCACACTGCTAACAAACAATGCATGAAATGGTGCTTACAGCACTAGTTAGCTACTAGTCACTTGTCAAAGATGATACTAGGACTAACAAGATTTCAGTGTGAGACAAGAAAAAATACACACTCAATCTGCGAAAAATACACACTCAGTCTGGGAGAAAACACATTTCTAGACTGCTATTCTAGATACACCACAGATAGGATCAATAACAAAAAAGTGTTGCAATGTAGAAATATTTTTGACATTGTAATCCTGACAAAGCAAAACTAACCCTAACTTTGCTACTGCTTTGGTTGTACTTAAAAGCCCTGATCTAAATGTGTGTTTGCAGCTGAAGACAGTAAGACAATTGGTTCTCTGGGGAAGGGAGAGAAGTATTGGATGTAAAGGCCTAGAGCAGAACAATGATGTACTTATTTATTATTATTATGATTATTGTTATTTTAAATTATGCCAGCTGACATGGTAAGTCTGACACTGTGTTTGTGTGCGTGTGTGTGTGTGTGTGTGTCTATGTGTGCTTGCTGTGCCCGTAGAGGTCAAAACATAAAAAAACAAAAAAATTACCTCCTGCCTCCCGTCTCTCTCTCCCTCTCCTGCCTCCTCTATCTCTCCTGTCTCCTCTCTCCCTCTCCTGCCTCCTGTCTCTCTCCCTCTCCTGCCTCCCGTCTCCCTCCCTCTCCTGCCTCCCCTCTCTCTCCTTCTCCTTCTCTGTTCTCACTATATTACAATACAATGACCTGGTCCATTATTGAAGCATCCAGATTCTCTTGCTGTCTCTTCATCTGGCCCACTTCAAAGCAGAACCACAGCCAAGCCCTGCAGGCCTGAAACTACAACCACAACACACACAACCTCCATACTATGTCTCTCACACACACACACACACACACACACACACACACACACACACACACACAAACACACACACTACCCAGAATTAATTCTGTGTTGGTTGTAAAACAAGGTTTATGATTAATCTAATCCAGACTTATAAAACCAGGTCTGTAATTCATCTAATCCAGACTGATAAAACCAGGTCGGTAATTCATCTAATCCAGACTGATAAAACCAGGTCTGTAATTCATCTAATCCAGACTGATAAAACCAGGTCGGTAATTTATCTAATCCAGACTGATAAAACCAGGTCTGTAATTCACCTAATCCAGACTGATAAAACCAGGTCTATTATTCATCTAATCCAGACTGATAAAACCAGGTCGGTAATTCATCTAATCCAGACTAATAAAACCAGGTATATTATTCATCTAATCCAGACTGATAAAACCAGGTCTATTATTCATCTAATCCAGACTGATAAAACCAGGTCGGTAATTCATCTAATCCAGACTGATAAAACCAGGTCTATTATTCATCTAATCCAGACTGATAAAACCAGGTCTATTATTCATCTACACCGGACTGATATAACCAAGTTCATGATTCATTTAATCCAGACAAATGAGTCCCACATTAAAAACCCACAGACAGGACTAGCAGCACCTTTATGTGACTCAGAGGTGTCATTCAAACCTGCACGTGCGTGGATGTCATTACTGATAGTGTGGCCATGGGCGTATATACGGGGGAGTGTGTGTGTGTGTGTCGTCCCTTCCCACAAACGCAGTAGATGGAGGCATGGCTCTTGGCTGCCCACATGCTGACAGCCGATGTGACATCCGATGGGACATCTGTGAGGATGTGTGAGGGTGGACTGCGTGGGCTGCAGGGCTGGCTGATGCCATAAACACTGATAGCGGTTGTGTTTGGTAGTTAAATGGTTCATATATTATCTCAGCGTCGCCACCAACTCCCACTATGGAAAGGTACAAGTGGAAGGCGAACGAGGGAGGGAGAAGGAAATGGAGACGGGATGATACAGAATTGATGATTTACAGAGAAAAAGAGCCATGTTCTAAAACATGTTGCTCATGAAGCAATACTGGATGTGTGTACATGTCACACGCTAAGACACGTCAACGCGCCGACCTGGGAGTGTGTTGGAATCCACACGTGTTGACAGATTGATTTCATGGAATGAAACTGGTTAATGTGTGCTGTTCAAAGATCAATTGATAAATAAAATGTCTTTGTTTAAGGAAACCGTAGGTAAATCTGACATATCTTTGAATTTTGGGGTCATTAAATTTGCATGTACAGCCCTTCCCTTGCACACACACACACACACACACACACACACACACACACACACACTCACTACACGCACACACATTTCAAAACTTTTGCAAGAGTCAAACATAGGCGGAAAGACCTAAGATGTTTTTTTAATTTTTATTTATTTTTTTTTTTTTCTCAAATGTATTCAAGTTTATTTTTATATTCATTAGAATACTTTAAAACAGTTTGTGTTTCATCTATGTTATCTTGCATATACAGAACCAATGAGTGTGTCCAAACTGTTGACTGTATACTGTAAATGCTATTAATAAACAGAATATAGATACTTATCCAACCGCTGACATTTTTTCCTACAGCAGTAGGCCTCATGAACATGCCCCTAGAACCAAACTGACTTTAGCCTGCTCCCCACATACACACACATCACTCAACGGACAAATCTATAACCCTCCCCACATACACACACAACCCTCAACGGACAAATCTATAACCCCTCCCCACATACACACACAACCCTCAACTGGACAAATCTATAACCCCTCCCCACATACACACACAACCCTCAACTGGACAAATCTATAACCTCTCCCCACATACACACAACCCTCAACTGGACAAATCTATAACCCCTCCCCACATACACACACAACCC